>OOFB01028753.1:0-11672 GCA_900323305.1 Trachyrincus murrayi
GTGAGGTGGTGGTGGGATGGGTGGTGTTGTCGTGAGGTGAGGTTGGTGGTGGTGGTGGGATGGGTGGTGTTGTCGTGAGGTGAGGTTGGTGGTGGTGCTGGGATGGGTGGTGTTGTCGTGAGGTGAGGTTGGTGGTGGTGGTGGGATGAGTGGTGTTGTCGTGAGGTGGTGATGGTGGGATGGGTGGTGTTGTCGTGAGGCGGGGCCACATACCTCGGCTGCACCCTTCCATGAGCGGGAGGCGTCCTCCAGCTCGGTGAGGGAGCTGTGCTCGCTGCTCGGGGGGCGGGCGTTGGCGCGGCGCTCCTGAGCCTGCGCCAGGGCCTCAGCCAGGCAGGACTGGGCCACGGGCTGGACCTTCTGTAGGGCCTGCGACAGGAACTGGAAATGAACCTGCATCACCGTCCGGAAACACCTGCCCAGGACCTGGAGACGCAGCAGGGTCGGAGCACATCAGCACACGTGCGGTCGGTGTATGGAGACTCCCACCCGCTGCCGTTGTAAATAATAATGCATGAGCGTGGAAGCAGAGGCGCACGCCGACATTAAGCCAGGAGGGAACTAATAATTCCTCCATGACACGGATGTGTGATTGGCATCTGGTGCATTTAAAAAGAAGGACCAGTGAAACTGTACAACTACACTAACGTATTAAATTAACCTACTTGGTGAACGTCACACTAGGCAACCTATTCCAAGGCAATTTCATGTTCTGCTGCAAAGTAATCATCTTGCTTTCTGCACAAAAAAAATTGCAATGTCAAATTCAATAATCTATTTTCCCCTCCTCCATAGTGCTTCCAGTGTAACCCCGAATGGGATTTAATAAAGTCTAATCTTAGAGGACAGTCTACCTTGTGCCATGAATCAAGACCGTATTAGCAAATGTTGGACTGAAAAATAAGCCGTCCAAACAGCTGGTAGGCAAAGATACATGGAGGCAAATTGCAAGTGTGTATAGTCACACCTTACCCTCTCCACAGCAAAGTAGTAAGCTTAGTGAATTACATTACATTTAATCATATAGCTCAACTCACTGGCCGTGAAAACCACTCTTTGCCCTCTCTTCATCTTAAAACATCTTAAAATAGCTTCGCCTTGCACAAGCGGATGAATTACATTAAAATCGTGCATTTGGTGTGTGTGACTGCGTGCATAATGTTTTCTCAACAAAAGAAGCAGACTTGATTTTGCATCATTAGTTGAATAGAACACATTTATCTTATTTATCTTCAGAATAACGAGCAATAACCTCATTTTGAATAACGATTTCAACATTTCTTTACTCCAATTGCAAATTGGGATCTGACCTAACGTGAACAGACAACGCTTTCAGGAAAGTCAGACCAGAACAGTGAAGGCTATTGATTTAACAAGAAAAAAAGACTCATTATATCATGCTTATAGCCTAGAAAGTACAAGTAGCTACTTGAACAAAAACTGCCTTTTTATAACGAGCAATCCATATAGGCTCCTTTCATGTGACGGAAGTGAGCAGCTGCTGATTTGAAATCGGATGTCTCGTTTTAGCGCAGCTTGAGATACGCATGAGTCTCGTAACCTTCTCCTCCTGCAGGCGGCTTCTGAGTGCGGTTCTGATCCGGTTTTGGAGCGAGAATCCCCGCTCTGCTGGCACTTGACATGGGAATGACATAGGCCAAAGTGACATTTTATTTTTTTTACCGGCCCAAATGCCCAGAGGGAATTACATTTTCCGAACTTTGCCATTAAAAAAAAAGGCCTAACGCAATTGCCGGCCTAACACGACCCCTGGTGTGTGTGTGTATCTGTGTGTGTGTGTGTGTGTGTGTGTGTGTCGTCGTGCAAGCCGAGTGTGTGTATTCTACGGGGAGGTGGTAAGAATAGTCCAAGTCCAGGCCCTGGGTTTGTTGTCCTGAGAGCGGACTGGGAGCAACAGGACACCCAGCAGAGCCACCATGGTGCCTGGGCTTGTTTTTTTTTCCAGGTATCCGCTCTAAACATCTCGTCACTGGGGGCTGAGTTGTAAAGACAGAAATACAACGACGCCAGGAGCAGACTGGAACAACACGATGGGACCTCCATCACTCCAGCTCAACCCTACCAGAAAGAGCCGACAGCTGGGGTAACGTGCGGTCATGCACTTAGGAATAGGAGGACGTTGCCCGATACATCCCAGCATATGGGGAATGTGTCTTTAGTACCGTTACGGTAACTAACGGTACTAAAGACTTATTCAATCTGAAAGAAAAGAAACTAGCGTATGGCCCAACATGCCAGTTTAAAACTTATGGTTTATGAAATTATTTATGAAGAGGCAAGTGCAGTTTGCTTGATATATCTACAACAGCATCTACAACAAGGTGCTGTTGAGGGCATGGGTGTAGTACATTTAAAAATACAAAGACCAAGAAATATGTCTATTTCTGGGACTATTAATATCGTGATTCAGACCCCTGGCAGTGCATGAAAGGCAGTAGTGATATAATTAGGATCCTTGTAAAGGCTGATTCTGTGGCCTTGTGACTCAATGGTATAGAACAGGCCTATTCAACCGAATGTGGCGTTTATGTTCAAACAAATTATTTCTAAGAACATAAACAATCAGAATACATTTTCCCCGAAAAAAAAAGCTATTTCCGAGCAAGAATGAGAGCCAGTTCAATTTGCTCCAATAGGAAACCGTTTAATCCACTTTGTCCCGCCCCTACGACCTGCCCATGACCCTGCACGCTGTCTGTGTGCGCGCCAACGTCTGTCTCTGCTCTGGAAGAAGGTTTCGAGAGCTAAAATGTCGTCCACATTGAAAAGGCCAAAGGTAGACAATGAAAGCGGACAACTCAACGAGGAGTGGACTGTGAAATATCTATTTAGTAATGTGGGACCAAAGCCCACATGTTTGATCTGCAACGAGGCTATCACAGTAACACAAGAATACAGTGCAGAGCCTCTCTCTGAATGACCAACAGAGGGTAGCTATAATGTCCCGGTCCTGTTCAGAACAAGAGAGGAGTACCATAGCCTCCCTCCATGTTGAATGGACTCTTGGGAATAAAAATAAAAACCCATCACAGATTCTGAAACAGTGAAAGACTGCATGCTAGCCGTCCTTGAAGATGTAGTGACCGATAAGGTGAAGACGAACATAATTTTGTCTATCCGAAAAATACCAACGTCTGACACAACAACGATCAGAAGAGTCGAAGCTCTAGTTGCAACAGATGTATTAGAAACCCTTTTAGATAACTTGTTAAAAACAAGCAGAGGTGACAACGAGTCAACGGACCGCAGCGATGTAGCAGAGTTGTGCATGTATGTACGATTCTTTAATGGAGCGTGTTTGAGAAGATGTGCTTGGACTTCTGTTGAATGTAAATAACACGATCACTTGTTGTTGCTAGTGTGATTTATGGCTTAATTTGAATACAGGGATTCAAACAGGTAAGGGGTAAAAACAAAAAAAAGGTGAGAACATTGCATAGAGAGATAGAGAAAACCTGCCACAACCTTATTTTTCAATTTGAATAATCCTCATAAGAAAGTAGTTGAATAGCCCTGGTATAGAACAACAAGCAACAGAGCCATGTAGTCACTCATGTCTGCTGCTGCATCACATTTGTAACACTGCTAAATCTGATTTCAATATACCTGCACATTAACAACAAATGAATATCATTTGAAGATGAATTGAATGAGAGTTGCATGGTGATGCCGGAGAAAGAGAGCAGGTGGGACAGTATTGTAAAAAAGAGATCTAGTGAGACTGACAGAAAAGGCCCAATAGAGTCTGCTAAGTGATGCATCTGTCGATTTAGGGTAAAAAGGTCAACTTGATTAATTGCATGGTCACACCAGAATAAATATATGATGCCATCATTGCTACTACTCTTCTGGTTCAAGTCATCGTCTTGTAATACTGTAGAATTACAAACAAACAGGCGAACGTCTTCGGAATCATAGAAATGCATACATTTGCATGGATCTTTACCTGTTCAGCATAAACAAAACAGGATTACCTACGGCCGCAAAATATGCATACTACAGTCTGAAAGCCTTCATGGACAGGCAGAGAACCAGCAAACCAGGCAGAGACCTAGCAAGTACAGGGCTGTGAATTCCTGATGATGCACAAGTGCTCATCTGGAAACCAGTTATCACCTCTGTCTCAATAGACTGATATGACGCCGATGATTAACAAAGTTTAGGTAATACCCTAAAAGGGTTTTTGACATAACTGTAGCAGTGCAACATGCACCGAGATCAAATGGCTCTTGAACAAAGTGCTATAAAGTATAAAAGAACGAGAAAGAAAGAGAAAGTCGGCTAACGGGAAACACATGTTATCGGCTCCGCAGCGTCCCACATGGTCATGGAAAATAGGAGGAAGACGACTGAAGCGGAGCCAGGCAAATTCTCCAGCGAACAAGGCCGACCGTGAATTCATCAACATCTTTCACTTAGCATCTTTCACTTAGCATTTTGTTACAACGCCTGCGTTCTATTAGCAGTCCAAAATCTGGTGAAAATATGTTTTAGCTTTTTGGTTTTCTGGACATTACGGGGGATGAATGTGAGTCATGGGCCTTTATGATTAACAGATGCAAATCAAGTTTCTTCTATGTTCTGAGTCTCCCCAGGTACAAGTGGCTGGCACTGACAAGCCTTCCATGTTTGCGGTTTTTCAACTTGATCCAGGTTGAAAGATTTGTACTTCGGCTCATTGCGGCCTGTCCGGCAGCCCCTCAGGACCCGTGTGGGTTAATGTAATGTGTTAACGGTAATATCGAGGGACGATATGCCCATAGCAAACCTGCGATGGGTTCTGTGTGAATTAAAGCTCTACTTGTGACACTAAAACAGAACAATATTATCTTTCACTTAACAAAAAGTATTTAACATAGCACCCCTCTAGTTTCATTAAAAACAAAGAGATAGATAAACCAAGTAATTACTAGATCAATACATATTACCTTGTTTGGTAACAAAGGTTAATGGGTGCCATGTTTGTTTATGTAGGTGACAATGGTACATGTATTTCCTCCGACAGTGAACTCTCACCATAGTCCACAGATCATACAAAATAGTCACAGTCTAGGAAATCCCGTGTCATTACCCCTCCATCTCCCCCATCCTCCCTCTCACTTCTCTCACTGCCTCAACTCCCATACACCATCTTTCGTCCTCCATCTCCTACTTTGCATCTCTTCCATCTCTCTCCACGGCCTTACTTATCTCACCGTCTCCGTAGTAAGTCCACCTGCTATGGGTTAGTAAAGGATCACGACACACAGAGACCCAAACGGTCATATGATACCAGAACCGCACCCCCCATTATCCAACAGCAGCTAAAGATTATACCTAGAGCATTCTCCAGCCGCTCTGTGTGTGTGTGTGTGTGTGTGTGTGTGTGTGTGTGTGTGTGTGTGTGTGTGTGTGTGTGTGTGTGGGGGGAAGGGATCGTTTTCTCAATGTAACTGGGGGGTTGAGGAGGCGGAAGGAGGGGGGTAGTGGTAGTGGTCTTCTGGTTGACCTAGAGCTGCCGTGATCGCCCCAGATCTCTAGAGTCTGTCCCCAGCCCTCCACTGGTGTTTCGCTCTCAGGCTCTATGAACAGTCTCGTAACAGACCGGGACATTTCCAGGCATATTTGGCCCTTGGGGTGCTGGAGGCGGCGAGAAGGAGCTGGTTGTTTTCCAAGACCGGCCCGGACATTCTGGGCTCATCAGTAGAAGAGCAGCGGAAAAAAACAGAATTAAGACGTGAAAGAAAGAGAGACGACTCCAGCTTCACATTCCACAAATCCCCAACCTCAGAAATGGATTTGGTGAACAGAGCAAGAGAAGAAGAGGAAGAGAGAGGGAGATAAAGAAAGGGTGGATATAGATAGCTTAGTGCATGACAACAACAACAAAAACAACAACAGCATTCTTTGACCGTTTCTTAAAAGGGAACGTATCTGTGTTTAATACATCGTGCATGTGATGGCCTACATCAGCATTTCTCATGACCTACATCCAACTGGCTTAGTTAAAAAAACTAGATGTGATCAAATGCAGGAGAAAACTAAAACTAAACTTGGCCAACACTGCGCTCCACATCAGGAAACTATTCAGCATGCTGTCCTGAGTCACAAACCCCTCCAATAATTACTTGACAAAAACCCCACAGGAAGGAAAAAACAACAAGATGTTCTCACAGTGACATCACCACCATGCCTGGTCTACCCATATTAGGACTTTTCTTTTTACATTACACAACTTCGTGTTGTTTTGTGCGTTCCCCTCATTGTACCCAATGATCTAGTGTACTATATAATATGAAAATCATATTATATAGTACACTAGATCATTGTACCCAATGATCTAGTGTACTATATAATATGAAAATCATATTATATAGTACACTAGATCATTGTACCCAATGATCTAGTGTACTATATAATATGAAAATCATATAAACGACCACAAGCCGTGAAGCCAACGGTGCCTTTTTTTTGTACGGATGTTAATGGCACGACAGACTTTGTTTTGCTCCGTTGAACAAACATAATACTCTGGTGCAGATACTGAGGTTTAGGTTAATAACACACACACACACAGACTTTAATAAGGCCATTGTGAATCGAGGTGTCAGCCTTTTTCTCATTTCTGCCTCAACAATCGTAGTCTTTATGCCCGAAGGCAGCGGAGGCTGGCCGACGTGAAGGCGGGCGGAGGAGGAGGAGGAGGAGGAGGGTGCTGCCAAACCGAGGCTTCTGGACCCTCACAGAGTTGGGCTTCCACTAATATTCATCTGTGCATATTTCAGACCGCTGAGACTCAAGAGTTACTGACTGTGGTACAAAAGTGTTTCCTGTTTTGGGCACAGCCACATCCACCGCAGCCCCCGCGGTTCCCCCGGTATCCTGGATACAGACACATGCATGGGGCTGGTCTGGCCAACGTGATCAATTCTATGCTTTATCCCCAGCAGATCTGGAGGTCCTGATCAACATCCCAAATCATGGGCAGCACTAACAACCCTACGACCGTCTTTCCCTCCTCATCTTCAGCATGGGAAGACTCACTATGAAAAAAAGGTTCAATCCCACCTCCTGTGTTTGTTGTGAAACGGCAGGCTATCGCAGATTTTTAGCTGTGCTGCGAGAAAATTATACTTCATTTTGAGCGCATCAGCAAATTGCTGTGGGAAAGTGGGAGGGGCTTATTTGGCAGGTGGGCGTGGGCTATCAGGGTGTTTTCTCATATTAGCCTTGCTTTTCACACCTCTCTCTCAAATCCTGACATCAGCTTAATGCTTCCCTCCAGCATATTGTACTGAATGTGTTTCTCCTCTCCACAACTCGAATCAGCGGTTTGGATCGTGCCAATAAACATTCAAAATCATGGAAAACACCAACTAACAAAACCAACGTTTCACGGATGACACATAGCTACATAGCGCTAGATGGATTGCTTTCTTGTGATTTCATTTGACTTGTAACTCAGCACAATGTGTTGATTGTGAACAGGATGTTGTTGCCAAGTATAGGGCCAGATTACCCACACTCACTTGCTAGTTGCAAAGAAGCACAAATGACGCAATATGGTGACTATTATGGGATACATTCGGGACACATATTTTGGAAAACATTTAGCAGCAAAAAAACATCTAAATACTGTGGCTTTTAAAGAAGAGAAGAGTTTATTTCTATTAACTAACTGGTGCCCATTTAACTTAAACACTGGTGCGGAAAGAGAGTATTTCTGTTTAATCAGCCACAAAAGACACAAAAGTAAGAATCTCTGCAATATCTGATCTGCATCTTTCATTGGCCTTATATCAGTAGAAAAATGAATACATACCAACATTATTTCTACTGTGTGAAACAGGCTTGTTGTCTAAATGAGAAACAATATGAACGTATAAATATCCCAGTATATTTAAATAGAGTGTTCTTCAACATAGGAAGAAGCATCTAGGGAGCAATGCTACAGTACAATTAGAGGTGTTGATGATGATACTGTGTGTGTGTGTGTGTGTGTGTGTGTGTGTGTGTGTGTGTGTGTGTGTGTGTGTGTGTGTGTGTGTGTGTGTGTGTGTGTGTGCGCGCGTGCATGAATGCGTGTGTGCGTGAATGCGTGTGTGCATCCCAGGAAGAACACCCACCTCCACGTCCTGGAAGCTGAAGTCGTTCTGGTCTTTGAAGTTGGCGGCTCCAGCGCTCAACTCCATCAGCATCTTGGCGATCTCAGGTTTGATGGCGGCGGTGAGCCTGCTGGCCGCATCCATGACGTGTTCCTGCACATCCTTCAGTTGCATAGCTGCTTTGGAGTAGTGGGAGTTCCTGAACACGCTGCTGAACAGCTCCGTGAGGAAGGCGCTGGCCCGGCAGAACACGTTGAGGGCGTCCAGGTACTTTGAGATGCCCTGCTGGATGTCCGCCACCGCCGTCGTGGCGCCGGAGGGCTGGGGCAGGCAGCCGGGGGCCATGCCCACCCCGGTGCCCATGGGCGAGGAGGCCGAGCAAGAGGAGGCCAGGGGGGCGCTGAGGGTTCGGCTCAGCTCGGGCATCTGGTACTGCTGGTGCTGTTGGACTTTCTGCTTGGACCCGCCGAGCAAAAAGCGCCGCTTGTAGTCCATTTTACCTTCCTGCGCACTGCAACAGTACATACGAGGTGCGACCCCACCAGATGCTCCTGTGTCGCTTTATCGTTTACGAATCGGGGAGCTTCCCTTCTGCTGTACACCGAGAGGCGACAAAAGATGGAGCTGTTCAAGTCAAGTAAAAAGACACCTCAGGAGTTCCCCTGCCAGAGGCTCATGTCAGTATATGTTGAACAGGAGCTACGGCCAGATGGAAGCCACTGGAACAGACCGATGGGCTCAGCGCGTGTCCTGCATGCAGCCCCGCTGTGGCGCACGTCCGACACGCCGGGAACACACCTCGGGCCTGGGTGCCCGGTTCAGGGCCCCTGTGTTTAGTTTAGAGACGTGTGGCATAAAGGAGGAGGACGTAAATCAAAGTAAAAAGCTCTTGGATTTACCGTGCGAGCGGAGTGAAGTTCTCAAGGTGCAAAGCTTTGTTCCTCACGATGGAAGCGGAAAAAGTGGAGTATATTCACATAGATGTGTGTATATATATATATATACACACATATATATATATATATATATATATATATGTGTAGCTATACCACCACAAATAAAAAAACAACAACTAATCTATTGAAAAGTTGTCATGGGGAAAAAAAGGGTAAGAATTGAGATAAAGGGGGCCCGCTGTGGACACTGTTCAACAGCTGGTCAAGCCAACGATGACCAGCCAACTAAAGCAGTGGGTGAGGAGTCTCAGACCTTCCTGTGTGCTGCCAGGGATTAGAGGCGAGGAGGAGGAGGAACCAACTGACGGAGCCAGTCCGTCTCAGACCCTCTTTAAGAAGCAGCGTTTCATCAGGGAGCGAGCGGCCAGCCGAGAGCCTCTTCTACGTTCCTGTGTCTCTTCACCACAGCTCCAGACAGTCCCTCCCTGTGTCTTTGCGCCTATCAGGATAACTCCGCTGGGCTCCTGGCTTGTTTACAGGCCCGGTTCTGCTGGCTGAGGTAGTTGATACTCACCAGGAATAATAGTGTGCTCCCGGGAACGGGCCGCTCTCCGCAGACACAGATTAGAGCAACAAAAGCACAACTGTATCTGTAAGGCCTCTAGGTCATTTCCTGCGAGAGATGGAGAAAGAAAGACACAGAGAGAGAGAGAGAATGGTTAGCGTCGGTATCTTCAGTTATCGTCATTATGTCAAAATTTCGACCATGATACTTTTGTTGACTCATTTTATGACAAAAATAATTTTCCCATGAGATTTGAAATGTCAGAGCGAAGGGAAAAGCTAGTACTGGTCTTGACATCACACTGTTAAATGTTATGCATTTCAATGTAATGACGCTCTGCAGGATTGTTTAAAATGAGCACAGAGAGAGCGAGAGCAAAGAGCGCTATTCCTCCATCTCCATGATTGTTAACTTTACACTGCGTAATATCTCACAAACGACCGGACCCTTCCGGAGGATTCCACGCTGTGTACCTCGCGGAGAGCGTCTCGGGAGAGAACTCCTGACACCGGCAGGTTTTATGAGAACACAGCAAAGTGTCTGCAAGAGGCCGGTGTCAGCAGACACTGAAGGGTCTGTTGATCTTCACCACTCGGTGAGTCACAATACACCCATTGAAAACCCCACCATGGGATGGCCGTCCTCTAGTGTGCATTGTTATTCATTTTCCCCGAACCCATTTCACAATTTATGCAGGAGAATATGTGGAATTCAGCCTCCATCACAGATGCGGTAGTTATCAAACAATGATCCCCATGAGATTATTATGAAACCATGGTGTTGATGGAGGGGCGGGGGGGGGGGGCTTAAAGATCGTTGACATCATCAATCCGGTGCTCTTTCAGAGGAAAAATAGGCTAGATGTTACGAATTATGTTTTCATAAACAAGCACATAGCCATATTTTCTGTTTACTGTGGAAACTCTTCAAAAAAAAAAGGGAATTGCCGCGAAGCTATCGTAAGGTCGGCTCGGGTGAACGCTCTTCATTGGTGAGGGGAAAAACGAGTTCAGTGCCAGTATGAAACTTCACAGAAGAGTAATCCTTCATCCCCGCTCTAAACCACTCCAGCGTTTGATTCACAAAGTACAAACCCTTGTTCTCTTCGTGGCGCATGCTTTTAACATTGATAAGGGCTACGCAAAACAAACTAAACTAAACTAGACAATCAGAAAATAAGAAAAACCTTTAATCTTTCATCTTGTTCCATAGTCCTGTCTGTGGGCTTCACTGTTGATACAGACTGGAATAATCCACACGCCGGACAGAAAACATCAACATCTCAGAAGTTATCTGTTAGATACACACTGGGCTGTGTGCGGCCAGGCTGTTATGTTATCTCACAGAGCCTAACCCTAACCCTTCCCCAAGCTCCAGCGGTGCGGAATGAGAGCAGACCAGAGACCCCAGGATTAAAAGTTCCCGGCTTCAGCGCTGAGTAACGCGGTGGCGTTAGCGACACTGCTGCCATGTTGCGCTGTGTGCACAGGCTGACCAGCACGCACACGCACACACACACACACACTTGTTACAGATGTTCCAGTGACCTTCAAATCTGACTTCCTTCCTCAAATAAAAAAAAAAAAGAGTGTGGGAGCAGCAAACACTCAATGCTGCCGTCTGTCACTGCCCCCCTGAGAGAACACACACACACGTACGCACGCACGCACACACACGCGCGCGAGGGAAACCAGTGACCTCCTCATGAAGGGAACAGCAGAGACAGACTTCCCACTTCTTCCTTCCCTTGGCCTTATATAACCAGACGCGTCCACCAGGAACACATTATTTACAGCCATCGCCAAGGAGACAAGACACAAGGGGAGCGAAGGGTCATGGACAAAACACACACACACACACACACACACACACACACACACACACACACACACACACACACACACACACACACACACACACACACACACACACACACACACACACACACACACACACACACACACCTAGGTCTTTGTACTTGAGGGGCCATGGAACCTTTCTAGCAAACGAGAGGCATGCCTTGCTTGAGAGCATGTGGGCAGTAGTCGATGGGCATTACTCTACTCCCAACCCGACAGTCCCATGCTTAACTAAGAACCTTTCAGT
>OOFB01028757.1:15065-27348 GCA_900323305.1 Trachyrincus murrayi
TGAGTCCTAGCCTAGCATCATAGTCCTAGCCTAGTGCCGTTAGCCTAGCACCATAGTCCTAGCATAGCACCACAGTCCTAGCCTAGCTCCACAGTCCTAGCCTAGCACCATAGTCACAGTCCTAGCCTAGCACCAGTCCCAGCCTAGCACCAGCAGTCCCAGCCTAGCACCAGCAGTCCCAGCCGAGCTCCAGCAGTCCTAACCGAGCTCCAGCAGTCCTAGCCTAGCTCAAGGTCCACATGAAGTCAGTATGTCTCCAGTGTGTCTGGCTGGTTCATCTGGTGTCCCTTTGGAAGGTTGAGGAGAAACATGAATTAATATCCAGCTAGTTAACACATGCTAAAGTCTAGGTAACATAGTTACATCTAACATAGTTACATCTAGCTAAAGGACCTGCCAGGTCCTTTAGCTAGATGTTAGCAATGTAGCTGACTGAAGTTGGCTTATTAGTCAACATAGTACATCAGGGTCAGGGTTTGGGTTATGAGGAGTCAGGTTAGGGTAAAAATTATCATGGGTTGGATTAGGGTCAGGGTTAGGATCAGAGGGTGAGGGTTAGAGTCTTACCTTTCTCACCTCCGAGCGGGGGGGTACATGGAGGGGGCGGTGGCCTGTTGACTGGCTACTATGGCGGATGATGACATGCCTGTGGGGGAGGAGTCAACTGTCAGGACACATCAATACAATCACTGGACTTCTTCTACAGTGCTAGGGGTAGTAAAGTACTACTACAGTACTAGTAAATTACAACTACAGTACCAGTAAAGTACTACTACAGTACAGTAAAGTAACAAATCCCTGTCACTACATGCAAGGGTTCAAACATACTTCAACACTTAAATTATGTTTAACTCAGCTGTCTCTAGAGGTAACTCACCTGTCTCTACACCACCAGGTAACTCACCTGTCTCTACACCACCAGGTAACTCACCTGTCCCTACAGGTAACTCACCTGTCTCTACACCACCAGGTAACTCACCTGTCCCTACAGGTAACTCACCTGTCTCTACAGCACCAGGTAACTCACCTGTCTCTACAGCCTAGGTAACTCACCTGTCTCTACAGCACCAGGTAACTCACCTGTCCCTACAGCACCAGGTAACTCACCTGTCCCTACAGGTAACTCACCTGTCTCTACATGACACAATCACCTGTCTAGACAGCATGAGGTATCGCTCACCTGCGGCATAGGGCAGGTCGTACTGTCCCGACAGCATGGGGTATCCCAGGTGGTGATGTGACGTCACAGCGCGTTGGGACGGCGAGGAGCGCGGCCGTTCCCCGTCCCTCTCCCCTGCTCCCACACGCTCCCGTTCCTGAGGACCCTTGGGTGGGCCGGTAGTGGAGGAGGACTTGGTCTTGTAGTGGGTGGCGTGCTGCTGCAGGAGCTCCAGTGCCTTGGTGTCTCCTGGAGGTTTGGAGCTGCCGGATGGACTGGACCGGGCGCCTGACTCTGCCTCGTCGCAGCCGGAAACCTTCCCTCCATACGCCGCCGAGAATGGGTAACCTGCCGGCAGGTAGGACCCTGGGGCACAAAACACATCAACACCTGAAGGCCACATACTGAGGACTTCATTCACACCTGAAGACAACATACACATCAACAGCATAGTAGTGGGGTACAATATAGGGAGTACGGGGGTCTATATTGGATATGAGGGTATATATTGGGTATGGGGGTCTATATGGAGTATATCATTGGTATGGGGGTCTCACCAGGGTAGTTGTGGATCATTACAGAGGGTACCCCGCGATACCCAGGTTGGTTGGGGTCGAATCCCTGGCCGTAGGCGTAGGCTCCCTGCATGTAGGGCAGGTAGGCCTGGTGCTGCTGGGAGGGGGAGGAGAAGTGCATGTGGAGGGGGCGAGCATCCTTCCCTACGCCCCGGTGGTCCTCAGAGCTGGGTCGGGTCCTCACCTCCGGCCCCTCTCTCCCCTCCCTCCCCTCCCCTGCATCCTCTCTCTGGGGCTCGTCCTTGGGGCGGGACTTGTCCTCCTTCCCCTTCCGGTCTCTCTCCCGTTCTCTGTCTCGGTCTCTCTCCCGCTCTCTCTCCCTTTCCCTCTCTCGGTCTCTCTCTCGCTCTCTTTCTCTGTCTCTCTCTCTGTCTCTCGCTCTGTCTCTCTCCCGCTCCCTGTCTCTCTCCCTTTCCCTCTCCTCCCTCCATCGCTCCTCGTCGACTGGGTACTTGTTGGGGTAGACGTACGGCCACAGGCGGGAGTCAGGTTCCTGGGTGGGAGGGAGAAGGAGGGAGAGAGGAGGGAAAGTGAAGAAATCAATCCTGAGATGAACTCATAATAATAACATAACAACAGTGACCCTGGACTTATTGATATAGTTTTGACGATATTCTGCTGAGCGTACCTGTCTGTACCACATGGCCTGCTCCATGCCGGCCGGCCTGCTGGTATCTATGACAACCTTGGCCTCCTCCTTCCCGTGGTACCCCGGCTCACCAAACTTTCTGAGGGCGTCGGGGGGGCCAGAGGGGGTCCTCCTTCCCACCTCCTCCTCCTCCTTGGACATAATGACCGACTTGCTCTTCTCCATCCCCGGGGGTCCCGCACTGGCGCTGGCAGTGGGGTCTTTTAGTTTGTTGGCCGGGAGGGTGGTGGTGGTGGTGAGGGTGGGGGTGTCGTGGTGGGTGGAGCCTACCCCCACCTTGGGGCCCAGGTCTGGTAGACTCGGGGCCTTGGAGAGGGTGGGGGGAACCAGGACCTTCTGCTTACCCTCATCCAGTAGCTTCCCAACAGGAGTGTGCTCTGGTCTCCTCTCAGTGGGGCGGGGCCGGTCCTCGTGGGAGCGGAGTCTCTCATCGTGGGGGCGGGGTCTCTCATCGTGGGGGCGGGGCCTGTCCTGGTGTTGGTGCTGCTGCTGGCGATAGGCAGAGCTAGCCTGCAGCATGTGGCTGTGGTAGGTGTAGGGCGGTACGTAGGCGTACTGGTTGTAGTACAGCGGTGGCATGTACATATTGGAGCGCTGCTGGATGACGGACAGCTGCTGCTGTTGCTGCTGCTGCTGCTGCTGCTGCTGGGAGACAAGCCCTGCCCCTCCGGCCTCCAGCTTCCTGTGCTCCTGCGGCTCCGATTTGATCCTCCTCAGCTCCACCTCCTGCTGCTGCTGCTGCTGGTGGTGGTGGTGGTGGTGGTGGTGCTGCTGCTGCTGCTCCTCCTCCTCCTCCTCCTCTTCCTCCTCCCTCTCCTTCTTCACCTTCACCTGCGCCCCCTCCACCTGGGGCGCAGCACCCCCTGGGCTGGGGTTGGGGTAGCTGGGGGAGCTGTAGCTGGTCATGCCCGGGTCGCTGGGGGGCCGCGGGGGGAACAGGCTCTTCTTGGGCCCCTCACGGACCCCCGGCTCCAGCTTCACAACCCTCGCCCCCCCCTCCCCCCTGCCCTCGCCGTCCTCCCCCGCGTCCGAGATGTCCGAGTAGGCGGGGCTTCCGGTCTTGACGGACAGGCCGTCCGCTCCGTTCTGGCTGAGCTGCAGGGGGGTGAGGGGCGGGGCCAGGCCGATGCAGGGGCTGGGGGTGTTGTCGGAGAAGCTGTACACCTTGTCCGCCTCCGCCTTCATGCTGGCCAGCCGGCTGTGGTGGTGGGGGGGTTGGGGGGGTTCCCCGTTCAACTGGGGGTCCGAACACTCAGAGTAGGGGCTCCTCCCCTCCCTCCCCCGCGGGCTGTCCCCCTCCCTCCCCCCCTCCTTCCTCTTCTTCTTCTTCCTGTCTTTGGGGCTGCCGGGGGAGGGGCTAGGCGAGGGGCTGGGGGCGGAGCAAAGTGGGCTGCTTTCCAGCAGCCCTTTTGATTGGTGGCTTTTAGCGCTGGACTGCACCATTAAGGAGGGGTCGTTGGGGATGGACTGAACCATTAAGGAGGGGTCGTTGGGGATGGACTGAACCATGGCAGAGGGGTCGTTAGGGATGGACTGAACCATGGCAGAGGGGTCGTTAGTGAGGGACTGAACCATGGCAGAGGGGTCGTTGGGGGTGGAGGAGGGGTGTGTGTGCAGGGGGTAGAGCTGACCAGGGGCAGGCGGCCAGCTCGTCTTGGCTGTTTTAACACACATCTTGTCCTGCTTGACCCCTGACCCCACCACCCTGCCCTCCCCCTCCTCCTCACAGCCTTCCCCCACCTCACCCTCGCCCCACCTCTTCCCCTGCCGGGATACCCGGCCAGGGGAGGGGCTCTGGGGCTCAGGCCCGCGGCCCCTGGGGGTGGCGGAGCGGACGGGGGAGCCGGCTGTACCGTTAGAGGGGGCGGGGGGGAGGTGGTCCTCTCCCCCCTCGCTGTCTCCCCCATCCGGGTCCAGGGGGAGGTGGTCCAGGGGGAGGTGGTCCGGCAGGTTGTGGGCACGCGCCTGGTGGTACTTCAGCCCGTTGATGTGTTTATACTTCTTGTTGCAGTTGGGGTGGGGGCAGTCGATGAGGGTGGGTGAGGGGGGGCAGCTGTGATCGGGCCCCGCCCCCAAACCCCCAGGAGACGCCCCCACCGAGCTCCCTGCCCCTGGGCTGGAGGAGGCGCGCATGCGCTTGGAGCTCTTGGGGTCCTCAGGAACGGGGGACTCGGCGGGGGCGTCTCCCGGGGGTTTGGGGGTGGGGGTGGTTGTCTTCCTCTTGGTGGGGAGAGGCTCCTCCAGGGCGGACGGCTGGCTCCCTCGGCGGCCCTTAGCCCCCCCGCTAGCGGCGGCCGCGGCACGGGTCTTGCTGGCCCCCCCTCGCGGATCTGAGGAGGAGGAGTGGCTGCCAGGCCGCGCCCTCTTGCCCCGCCCCCGGCCGCTACGGACCTCCAGCTCTCCCGCCTCGCAGAACCTAGCGGGATATAGCATTAGCACGGCTAGCACCAAGAGGAATGCTAGTACCCTTAGCTGCTATCAATATATATTGTGTACACCTTGGTGTGTGTGTGTACACATCTTTGTGTGTGCATATTAGTACTGTGTGTGTGTGTGTGTGTGTGTGTGTGTGTGTGTGTGTGGTATGTAATAGTATACTACTGTGTGTACCTTGGTGTGTGTATACATGTATATGGTATATTACTGTATGTATACTACTATGTGTACCGTGGTGTATATATACACATGTATATGGTATATTACTGTGTGTACCTTGGTGTGTATATACGGTATATTACTGTGTGTATACTACTGTGTGTACCTTGGTGGAGCCCAGTTGTGTCTGGTACAGTCCAGCAGTGTTCCAACATAGGTCTTATTTCTCCAGGAGACGTTCACTACCAGCATACCTGCACACACACACACACACACACACTTTGTTTTATTATGTTCATAAATATAGAAATAAAAACCAAAATATTAAACTGTTTTGATAAATGTGCATCAATATACATTACGGCATAAATATTTACATTCACAAACAGCTTTTATTGTACAGCTTTTACTACCACTAGCGGGATGTGTTAGCATGGCTACAACTAGCAGGATGTGTTAGCATCGCTACAACAGACTAGCATGGTGTGTGTGCTAGGCTCACCGTCTTCGGTCTCCTGCCAGACGATGCCCTCCAGGTTGACGCTGGTGCCTGGCTCACAGGGCCCCAGGCACTCGGGCTCAGTGGCTAGCGCTACGTGAGCTGTGGTGACGGCCAGGGAGCGTGTGCCGACAGCCAGGGAGCGCGTGCGGACCATGATCTGCTCACAGCTGGAAGAGATGTCGGTGCTGCTAGGGGGAGCTAGCGACAGGTCTGAGCTAGCAGCAGCTAGCGGGAGCTCTGAATTAGTTGTAGCAGCTAGCAGGAGGTCTGTGCTACCAGTAGCAGCTAGCGGGAGTAGAGGAGGAGGTACTGGGGGTGACTCCATCTGAAAAGGAGAATGAGACACAGAAACAAAGTGAAAGCGTTTCCAATTCATCCAAACGGAACCACACACACAACATGTAGCTGTAGCCTTCATAATACAATAATGCTATTCCCTAGCTAGCCCCTACTAAAACCAGTGAATAATGTTATTCCCTTGCTAGCCTTTACTCTCTTAAAACATGCTAATAATGATAATCCTAGATAGCCTCTAAACCTCTACAAATTTGCTAATAATGCTACTCCTAGATAGCCTCTTACCTTTTAAAACATGCTAATAATGCTATTTCTAGCTAGCCTCTAACCTCTTAAAAGATGCTATTCCTAGATAGCCTATAAGCTTATAACAAGCTAATAATGCTAATGCTTAACACAACTAAACGACTGCCCGTTGTGCTTCAGATCACTGAAGAGACATGTGCACGTGTGAATGTGTGATTATGCTGCATAAGAGACATATACTCCTCATTCCAAGACCTCTGCACTCAAGGAAGTGAAGCAAATTGTTTATTAAAGGAGAAGGCTACACTATTGCTAAACTAATGCCCCCGGTCATAATTCTAAATCACGAGTTAAAACAAGATGTTAATTACTATGATGGAACACTGAATAATACTATTATAATGTTATATATAAATCACTAATATATTATATTGACATGCCTCTGTCCAACTAGCCACATACACACATGCACACGCCCACACACTTTGTTCAACATCACCAACTACAACTTGTCCACCCACTGATTAATTATCTGGTCTTACCTGATCACCGGAGGCCAGCTGGAGGCTGTGGTACTCGCTGGCCTCCGCCTCCTCCGATGCCATGGTGACGGGCAGCCGTCCCTCTGTCAAGTCCAGAGCAATACTCCCATGATGCTCAGCAGCAGCCAAGTCTGTGTTCTGGCCCTCAAACAGGCCAAGGTGCGGGACCCCTAGAGACAGAGAAGGGGCCCCGACCTCTTTGTCCACGTTCCCGACTCCTGAGGGGACAACCTCTATTTTCTCCTTCTTACTTTTCCCACAAGCCCCCTCCTTGTCCTTTTTGGTGGGAGGACCACTGCGTGTGATTTTTATCCCCTTCTCGGGGCCCTTGGTGGGGGTGTTGGGGCCAGGCGAGGGGGCCTCCCCTGGAGGCCCACGGCCCGGGAGCTCCCTCTTGGGTGTGTCAGCAGCAGCGGGGGTCTTGCTGCTTTCCTTGGGGGTCTTGCTGCGTTTGGACTTGGTTTTGCTCTGAGCCCCGGGGGCTACGAAGGTCACCTTGTCAGGTAGGGGGGCCCCGGAGCCCGGTGGCGGGGCGCCTGGGCCCGACGGGGGGGCCATGCCGGTGTCCTTACTGCCCGACATCTCCAGCTTCTCCTTCTCCAGGTCGGCGTCCAGGTCAATGATCAGGTTCCCTACGCCGATGTCCCACTCATCTCCGCTATCGTACACCTCCACTGCATTCGAGTCCACACCGTTCCCGCCTGTATCAGCGCTGCTGAGGGACATGTTACTGGGCCGGGCTAGGGAGGGCCGGCTGCCTCTCTGCTACCCAGAGCCCCGCATCCTCACCTGGAAAGAGAGGAGCAGATAAAGAACATCAGCTGACAACAACAATATAGCTGTCAGTTAAAAGGAGCAACACAGCTAAAAACAACAATACAGCTAACAGCAAAAACATAGCTAACTGATGACTAACTGCTACTGCAGTCTCCTCGAAGGTAGGCCTATAGCAAATGAGCAATAGGAAGGAAAATGTAGGACAAACTTTTGGAATTCAGCCCTTGTACCTTGTTTGTTATAACTAGCTTTTAACAAATCGTTAACACATTGGATTGGATCGTTCCAAATTACCATGCCAATTTGTGCAAACTGTAGATTAAGTTATGTTTGTTACATTTGGATGTCAAATTTATCAACTGTTTTTCCATTTTATGCGACCCAGCACGTTTAATATTGGGGCAATAGGAGAGATAACTTAATAACTTCATACAACTAATACTTTAATCTGTGGGGTTTATCATTTAATAACACTTCCTGATTGGCTAATTGGCTTCATGGCCTCTCAGCCAATGAGCAGTGAGCCTACAGCCAAGCTGCGGCGAGTCAAAGGGCAGTTTAAGTTAATAAACATATGCTTGAGCATTGACACGAGTCATATAGAGCAGGATGGACTAGTGGTTAGGGTGTCCGACTCCCAGCCGAAAGATTGTGGGTTCAAAGGCCAATGTCCAAAGTCAGTTTGTAGTATTAATGAATCGTTATTTTGATAGTCTATAACGATTTTGATAGTCGATTAATGGGTTTGAATAATTTTTGAAGAAAAAAATGAGTCCAAATTCTGATTCCAGCTTCTTTAATGAGAATATTTTTATTATAATAAGTTTTATTTAGTCCTCTATGACCGTAAACCGAATAACTTTGACAAACAAGACATTTGAGGACGTCATCTTGGGCTTTGGGAAACACTGATCGGCATTTTTCAGCATTTTCTGAAGTTTTATAGACCAAACAACTAATCGATTAATCGAGAAAATAACTGACAGATTAATCGATAACGAAAATAATCGTTAGTTGCAGCCCTAGCTTGTAGGCATCCTAGAACAAGATGCCTCCTAACCCCTACCTGCTCCTTAATGACCTGTCTCTGTACTGTCGAACCCCTACCTGCTCCTTAATGACCTGTCTCTGTACTGTCTTACCCTACCTGCTCCTTAATTACATGCATCTCAAAGGGTTCACTGCAAGTCACTTTGTATAAAACAGTCATTGCCATTTGACTAATGGCAAAAGACCATAATAATACAGCAGAGCTGTGCAACACAGTTAAATTAAACTCTAACAATATGGTCCAAATAGTTTAGTGGGACTTGAGCCCCAACTCATGACTTGTATTTTTTTCCTCCCTGTTCATAGGAATATGTAAATATGTACTCCCATTGTGTAAATATATACTTACTTAATGTTGATGCTATTTTTATTCGATCAATGCAACCACGCAACAGCTCTTCCACAGAGACATGTAAATATAGTTAATTGCATTCTATTCTTGTTATTCTATTACCCTCTCAACCCCAATAGCCAGCAGTATACTCTGTCCACAGACACATACGTCTGTCATGTATACACACGTATACATCTCGTTCTCTTGACGTTACTGTTGTTATTCTGCCTTGACGTGCACGGGTTCGACTCCCAACTTCTGTAATTCGCTGCTTGTAACGCCTGGATTCCGGGATTAATATAGCGATATAAAAATAAGCCGCTATTTTATCTCAGACCCTGCAGACATACAGGCCTCTAGCCCGGCAGGCTACACACATCCATGCTAACCTGCTAGGATTTTTCCTCCAATAGTCATAATAATAACAACAACAACAACAACAACAGGAGTGCGTAATGTCCACGTTAACAACACAGACACCGTAATACGTGGCTTACGGTGTGCTTCCAATCAATGCCGTCTGAAAACACGTAATCGACAGAGTGACACTGTGTCCGGGGACACTTGTATGCTGTGTTGCAAAACACAGCTAGCTAAGTGTCAGCTAGCACTGATGCTGCTAGCTGTGCTAGCCCCCTGTCACCGTCCCCTCATGACACGGTATCGTGACACGGTACACGGTACACGGTGTGAGATGTGGAGTTAACGTCAGCGGTCTCGCCGTGCGGCAGACACGCGGGCGGAGAGACGCGGGGTCGTGGGTTCGACCCCCCCCCCAGGCCCTGACACGGGCCCATTCCCGGGCTGTAGAGTTGGCGGAGCCCCGGGTTCTCTCCCCCAGACAAAGACGCTGTTACCATAGCTAGCTAGCTAGCTAAGCTAAGCTAGCACGCTAACCCCCGCGTTTCATACAAAACCACACATCTCCTCTCGCGTACTTACGCCGTTTGTGAACCCGGTCTGGCTGAATCGATCACGTACACTCCATATATTGGGACGTGACCGGTTTAGAAACCCAGTTCGTCGGGTGGGTTCGCACCCCCACCCCCCCCCCCCCCCCCTCAGATGCGGTGGGATTGTAGCGGCGAATCGATCAATGTGCTGCCGGGGAGAGAGCCGAGACGAGCACCCGGAGGGACGGATCACTGGACCGCAGCCTCCTCCCGATCCATTTAAAACCGACTCACACCGGTCGAGACCCTGTCTTTCTCATTCAGGGGTTTTCTCGGAAGACAACGTTAAAATAAATACATTGCTTTTGCTCTTTCGTTTTTTCCCCCCACATCGACCATACCTCCGTGTGCTAGTAATGGCTGTTTGTCTGGGAGAGAGCGACACGACGTAAAAGCAGGACTGGAATCGCTGGACTGGATTTTTGTCGGAAAGCCCTTGTCTGGGGTGGATTTGGAATGGAGTTAATACATTTTAAGAACATAAGATAGTATTTTATTAATCCCAGACGGGAAATGCAGGTGTCACAGCAGAAAGTAAAGGACAGCAATAGAAGTAAAACAAATAATAAGAGTGGAAACTACACAAAATATTGGCCTATATGTCATAAACAGTAAATAGGTAGTAATGGGCATTCTGTGTATTGTGTTAGTAAATAGCGAGTATTTTGTCTCTAAGCAAATGGCAGAAGGGGTAGTTAGGGCAAGGTTGGGATAGGGTTTGAGTGAGTGTTAGCGGCGTAACTACCAACAGTTTAGGGCCCACACGCACGGATGTAAAATCTGAGGCGAGTGGAAGACAGTCGTACAATAGCAAGAGAGGCGCAACAATGACATCTAGTGGCGAAGGGCGGAAACGCAGAAGTGAAGACAGCGCTAAAACTAGCATTGATTCACTGGGCGGGGGCCCGCCAGTGAGGGGCGCTTTGACCATCTTGCATTGGGGCCCGGCGCTGACTCGTTACGCCACTGGTGAGGGTAGGGGGTAGGGTTGGGGTTAAGTTCGGGTTTTTTAACTAATTTCTTCAACGTACTCCTGATAAATGTGTTACTGCCCTCTCCTGGTTGTTAATGAAAACACATCAGTTTCTACTGCAAAAGTTATCTATTAAAAAAAGATTATAAGGACACTAAAACGGTTACACTTTAAAATAAACACTTTGCTGCTATTAATCAGTTAAATCAACCTTTTGAGAAGCTCGGCTTGTTTTCACCTGACTTCAAACTGTGTGTGTGTGTGTGTGTGTGTGTGTGTGTGTGTGTGTGTGTGTGGGGGGGGGGATCCAGTCAGTAATAATTGATGGTCACTCTATCTGACGAGAGAGAGAGAGGGGGAAGTAACCACCCCTAGACAAACATACATGTATAGAAGAGAATATAGAGAGGAACAGAGACAGCCGGTACAATAGAGAGAGAGGTAGAGATATAGACAGTGAGATAAGCGAGGTAGAGAGACATTAGAGGGTGAGCTAGAGAGAGAGTGGTAGAGCGACATAGAGGGTGAGCAAGAGAGAGAGAGTGGTAGAGCGACAGAGGGTGAGCTAGAGAGAGAGAGTGGTAGAGAGACATAGAGGGTGAGATGGCGAGTGTGAAAGCTGGTTCTGTTGGGCCCCTGGACAGGACATCCCGCTGCTATGCCCCCCTACAGCCCACCACCAACCTGTACCTGCAGCAACGCTGGGACCACACCCGGTACCAGGGCCACCGCCACCGGGTAGGTACCCTAACCCCCCTACCCTAACCTTGTTACCCTAGCCCTATAACCCTGTTACCCTAACCCTATAACCCTGGTACCCTAATATTGTTACACTAACCCTATAACCCTGGTGCCCTAACCTTGTTACCTGTCCAGGTGAACTCAGTTTTGCCAGTTGTTGATACAAAAGGCATCAAAACACCTGCTCACGTCACCCTCAAACTCAAGAAACTGCAGGTTAGTGGGAGATTAGTAGCGAAGGCATGCTGGGCAGCAAAAGCAATGATCAATACTGTTCCTGTGAAAATGGCCTAACTCTATCACCAGCTGATGCTAACCCTCTAGCTATAATGCTAACCGTCTTAGCTATAATGCTAATCCTCTAGCTATAATGCTAACATAGCCTAATGGTTTGGATGCTGCAGCTACAAGAGGAGCGGCTAGCCGACATAAACCGAGACAACAAGCAGCTGTCCTCCAAACTCTCCGGGATCCTCCAGTCCAGAGGCCAGGTGGACAACTGGAACATCTACCACCACAGGAGGTCAGAGTACTAACATAGTACCTAGCAGTACTAATATGCTACCACAGCTCTGATAGTACCTAGCAGTACATGCAACTTTTAATACTGTTCAATGTTTTTTACAATGCTAACACTAATCCAAAACCTTAACCGAACAACCTCTGTAACTTTCTTTCTAAATGCTAATGACCAGCCTCCACAATAAGAGTCTCTACAGGACAGCATTAGAAACAGAAGCTTCCACAATAAGAGTCTCTACATGCGGCCCACTCTACAAGGTTGAATAATGGTTTGTTGACAGTCGTCGTAGCAACAGCAGAACAGGTCAGAGTGTCGTACAGTAACAGGATAATCATAAATAAATAATATTTTCTTCAGTTTAATTATT
>OOFB01028760.1:40097-56112 GCA_900323305.1 Trachyrincus murrayi
TCTCTCTCTCTATCTCTTCTCTCCTCTCTCCTCTCTCTGTCTGTCTGTGTCTGTCGTTCTCTCTCTCTTTCTCTCTCTCTCTCTCTCTGTCTCTGTCTCTGTCTGTCTGTCGTTATCTCTCTATCTCTCTCTCTCTCTCTCTCTCACCCCCAGTCCTCCGTTCAAAGCCTTTGCTCTGCTTTGTGGGCCTACACTAAAGGGATCCATTAGGACAGGTCACGCTCCTCGCCACAGTCTAATCACTGAGAAAACAAGCTGGCATAGCACGACTCAATTAAAGAGACAAACAGGGCGCCCGGATGAGCGGCAGCAGCTCAGCTAATCAGAGACAGAGAGAGGAGTTAAGATGCAAAATGGCATCCGTTCGTATCTGATCGCTTTGCGTGAAACGACTCAGCGAGATAGGTCGGCAGAATCCGCTTCTTCGCATCAACTTTAATTGTGTCTGCGACGGTAATGACGTTGACCTTCGCTACAGCCGAGTTTAGTTTTTTTTATCGTCCGTGGCCCTCTTCAGAGTGTTCCTTTAAACCCAGGGGTCGCTGTGGCTGTGTGTGTGTGAGTGCGTGCGTGTGTGTGCGTGCATGTGTGTGTGTGTGGTGCGAACACCCTGGCTTCACAAGGATCACGTCTCTTTTCGTGGAAGCTTCTAATCAGTGGGGCCGTGTTCCAATAGATCCACTTGGTGCACTATGCTGTAGTGCACTATGCTGTCCCAAATGTGAGAGTCCAAATCCCAGCAAACATTTTGACATTGTTTGGAGGTCAAAACGACGTGATTTCATTACAGCGCTATCCAACTCTTTGGATATCAATGTAGACACGAAGCAAATGTAACGAGGAAATAAACGTAATGAAGTAGACTAGTTAGCTCTGATCAACAACGTTGAACGTCACTTTCAGCGTCTTTTCATATATATTCTGTTAGGAGAAAATAGCCTCTTTCATACCTCTCAACCGCTAAATGTTTTATTTAGAGGTTGTCGTGTCTGAAGAAAGAAACACATTTACTCAACAGAACGTAGCCTAACGATATACTGTCAGTGCTACGTAAAACACTCTCACTGCTTCTTGCGATTGTTTAGTTAGTGGTTGTGTCTCCAGAGCGTCCACCACCACCAGAAGATCTCGCAAGCTTCAGCTGGGAACGTCCAGCTGGTGGTGGGCGACCTTGGGGTCCCACCTCGTAACCGCCTCCGCAATTGAAGATAAGGAGTTATAGATGATTAACAGCAGAACTTGAATAAAGCAAACTTGCATTAACAATCATTTACTGCCAAGTTTGGTGGTGCTGAAAACATTTTCCAGACGAGGAGGAATAGGAATCAGAGATTTGATAACTAAGTTTGCTGTCCAGGTTCAAGATATTTCTGGTCCAAACAGGAATATTGGAGGTCACATGACATCAGATCCCAGCCTAATATTGGAGCGTGTAAGATGAAGGTAGGATGCAGGCAATATGCGATATGATGCAGGCAATATGCGGTAAGATACGTGTGATTACCACCAAAAATGGGGCGTAAAATGAGTTTACCCTGATTATATATATATATATATATATTTCTTCTATATATATTTTAATATAGATCTATTGCCGCTCTATACTCTATGATCCACAGTGGTTTTCGTTTCAGATCCAACAGAGATGGTCCGGCACGTTCTTGGGTTCCATGCAAATGAGCTGTCACAGGGCGACAGCTCATTTGTGGAGGGGTGACGGGGTGTCGGCTTGTTTATGCGACACGTTTCCCCCTACACTCATTCCCTAAATAGTGTACTATATAGTGAACACTATATAGGGAATAGGAAATGAGGGAACAAGTGAGTCAAATCGAACACGCTGGTATGGGTAAGCTGATGCAGGAGATGGTGGTTGCAAACACATTCTGGGACTCATTTGAGGATGGGGTGCACTTTTCTTCTTTGCTGTACATTCATTATCTTTGAATTGTAATTATTTTAATTGCTAGAATGTTCTCATGTTTCACAGCAAGTCAATGACATACATACACCGGTCCACTCATTATCATAGATGGGGGAAGCAGGTTAATGGTCGCATGGAACTTAATATGGTTCTAATATGCATAATGGCTTAGTTTATAATATAATATATATTATTTAGTAACATTATATATTCCAGTGTATGCAAACTGAAGGCATGATCAAAGGAAGGAAGGAAGGATTGACACTGCGATGAGCAGGTGGGTCCTTAACACAACATAATGCATAGTTAATTAGCGAGTGCTGTGGCACAGCAATTAGCAGTTCATGGGAAGCGGTTCTTGATGTATATTTCTAATCACTTTTGAGTGAATCATCTATCCTTAATCAGCAATGCTTCACAAACTTTCATCAAAGGTGTCGGTGGGGTGCAGGGACAACCTAATGGCACCTTTGAGCCCATATTATACCCACCGAGCCGTCCCGGCCCGGTGGCCACGGGCGACGTCAGGAACATCCTTTTAAAGATGTTAGTGATTAGTATTGAATGGGCTTAATGACCGCTCACCCGGCACCGGGGCCAACGACTGCACTTACCGCTCTCATTAACATTCCAGCCACGCCAGGCCAGGCCAGAGGTGGCAGTAGGCCTGTAGGAGGGGGAGAGAAAAACCAAGCAGGCTGGCTGGTAGCGTGCCAACACCAACCCCAGCTGTCCCTCGTTGTCCTGATGACTTCATACTTCCTCCGCGCTCGCTCGTCCTCCGAACGGCGGGGCCGGTCTTTTCCCACCCAGACCGCTGGCTGCTGCTGGGCTGACTCACTTCCCGGTTTGCCCAGAGACAGCCGGTCGTGCACATGGGCATGTATACATCACTGACCGCTACGTCAACGTCGTCCGCCATGTTGGAGAGGCCGAGTCTGGCCTCTAAACGCATACTGCGGCTTTTCTGGATAAAAAGCTACGATAACGTTTACATTTCTCAACTGATGAGTCGTTTTTGTATTCAAGTTTATGTTTACATATATTACATTATTATATATTATCTATATATTATATCTAGATTCATATATATTACATTATATATATAATATATTCGTGCTTTTTATCTTTTTCCTTGACCTCTCCAATATGGCATGTCTATGTATACATGTCTATGTACATATGTCTATGTATACATGTCTATGTATATATGTCTATGTATATATGTCTATATATATGTCTATGTATACATGTCTATGTACATATGTCTATGTATATATGTCTATGTATATATGTCTATATATATGTCTATGTATACATGTCTATGTATATATGTCTATGTATACATGTATACATGTCTATGGTCACGCAGAGTCAAGTCAATTTTATTTGTATAGCCCTTAATCACAGTTACAGTCTCAAAGGGCTTCACAGGTCATATATGTATGACACCCCCTAACCCAAGCCCCCAGAGGGCAAGAAAAAACTCAACTTAATTATCAAGGAAGAAACCTTGAGAAGGAACGCGACACAACACACCTGATGAGCAACGGGAGACGCACCGGGTGTAGGAGGCCGTTCTCTTTAAGGAGAATAAATAAATAAAAACAGGACAGCATTCAGAATTGAATGTCAACTGAGGTGAGAAAGAGATGAGGCAGAGAGAGAGAGAGAGAGAGAGAGAGAGAGAGAGAGAGAGAGAGAGAGAGAAAGAGATGAGGCAGCGAGAGAGAGACAGAGAGACAGAGAGAGAGCGAGAGAGAGAGAGAAAGAGATGAGGCAGAGAGAGAGAGAGACAGAGATAGAGAGAGAGCGAGAGAGAGAGAGAAAGAGATGAGGCAGAGAGAGAGAGACAGAGAGAGAGAGAGAGAAAGAGATGAGGCAGAGAGAGAGAGAGCGAGAGAGCGATGAGCCGAGGAGAGTGATAAAGAGTGCGAGGTATATAACCTACCCTCGAAGGAAATCAGAATAAATTAATACAACATAAGACCCACACATTACCCACACATAAAAAAAGTTAGCATCCGAAGCGAGAGCAAGCGCCGACCGCTGAATGCATCGGCCGTGACACTGGCTGAAGGGGAGACGCTATTACAGCAGATTCCTAGTATCTGTACCTTGTATCTGTCAGCACACCCACAGGCCGGCAGCTGCACCAGGACCAGGCCGCGTCTCACCGTATTTACTCTCTTGTAGAGTGTGTTGTAGTCCACACTACCCGGCGACAGGCTGGTTACCTTCAGACGCTGAAACAGGAGCGGAGTCAGCAACACCGATCTCAGGCACCGCGTGCTTCAACAAATACACACGATGCTGTGCTTGTAACTAATGACAATACCCACTGGCGGCGTGAAGTTAAATGAGCATTATATTACGACTGCAAAACAACTCAAATGAATAGGCTGGTATACTGTAGTGGCCGGGTGTTCGACTCCCGACCGAGAGGTACTGGGTTCGATCTCCACCTGCTGTATCTGAATCTGAACTCACTGTCTAAAGTCACTTTAGACCAAATTGTTTGCTAAACAACACTTTTCAACACATATTCCACTAAAAGAGTTTTTAGAAATGCTGGAAAGTTCATGCCTGTAACACTTTCAAAACTTGAAACGTGAATTTGTATCTGAGTGAAGACAGAGAGACAGAGAGAGAGAGAGAGAGACAGACAGACAGAGAGAGAGAGATAGAGTGAGAGAGAGAGAGAGTGAGAAACAGAGAGAGTGAGAAACAGAGAGTGAGAGACAGAGAGAGAGAGTGAAAGACAGAGAGTGAGAGACAGAGAGAGAGAGTGAGAGTGAGAAACAGAGAGAGAGTGAGAGACAGAGAGTGAGAGACAGAGAGAGAGAGTGAGAAACAGAGAGAGAGAGTGAGAAACAGAGAGAGAGTGAGAAACAGAGAGAGAGAGTGAGAGACAGAGAGAGACGTGGACGTGTCACGCTACAGTGATCTGACACATCTCCATGGTTGTTGTTTTTCCCCTTTATGATTAATGGACCCTGATGGACCCTCGCCCAGCTGCACCTCTACCGTCTTTAACAGGAAGAAGAGAAAAACATCTCTCTATAGGAGCCGTGGGTGGCATTCCTTGATTGGCCAAGGATATCATTATAGTACTTGCTCCATACAGTTCATATTTTAATATTTAATCATGCAAATTAATGGTGGGTGGTTATCCTTGATGGTCATTGTGTTTATGAACCTGACACCTCTCATGCTATGCACAAGAATCTCTGGATTCTTCTCAGGCGGTGCTGCAGACGGGTAACCAATGGAAACCGTGCTGCTGTATGACCTGCCTGATTTCCAACACATTCCTATCACGGAACTTGGAAAATTATATTATTCTCCTCTATCAAAGAGGCTTTCTTTTATTTATACCTCCCCAGGCCACGTGTGTGAAATAGGACATCTTTTCAAGATCAAACTATAGGCGAATATTAGAAGCAATGATTAAGTGAGTTGGGAAACATATATGGTTGATCTTTAGTGCCAGCTTTGATTTGATGGAGTTTAACTTCTGAACAAAACACTTCTTATGGGACACTATACTCCCCATTTAATATGCAGCACACTCTTTGTTTTGTGAATGCTGATTAAAACGTTACCTGAGGTGATGTAGGTGCATGGCCTAGAGATACAGATTATTGCTGTCTGCACCGTGACAAAAAACAATTTAATTGAAGAGAGAATCTGCCTACACAATTTGTATTCATTTATTAAATCAAGTTATGCACGTTCTGCATCGAAATGTGTTTTGTTTGTTGATTAAGAATAAAAATTAAGTTTAGGAAAACAAAAAAACAATTAATGCAAGTTCATAATAATATTGAAATGAAGTAGAATCCAGCATGCGGCTTCTGTCAACTAGACAAAATATTGACAAAATATAGTTGAGGCTCCTAGATTCATT
Organism: Trachyrincus murrayi; assembly: GCA_900323305.1. Classification (NCBI taxonomy): domain Eukaryota; kingdom Metazoa; phylum Chordata; class Actinopteri; order Gadiformes; family Macrouridae; genus Trachyrincus; species Trachyrincus murrayi. The sequence continues at coordinate 45,932 of OOFB01028760.1, forward strand.
TATACAATTATTTAACTGAATTGATTCTAGTGAAACATTTAATGATATAGCTAGATACAACTCCCAAATGACTGAATGTATAGTTTTTGTTTTTACCATAAAGCAAAAGTGAAATAATACACAAAATGAAAACAGACTCCTCGGAGAAGATGTCTGTAGTGTCCGTATAGACACCGGTAGGCCTGGTTAACGACGATGTCTGTAGTGTCCGTATAGACACCGGTAGGCCTGGTTAACGACAACTCTGCTGTTAAAGACACAGCTCCGTGTTCATGCTTTGGGGTTTGGAGATGTCACTGCTTTGTTTTCAGGCTTCCTTCTTTAATCATTTTTTCTCCGCTCGTGTAGCTAGCTGCAAGTGGTTCACGAGAACAATTACACGCCCAGGTCCTGAACACACTGTCTATAATGAGATGTTTCTCCTCAGGGGCCCCGCGTGGGTTTTTACCCCGGCCGCAAACACACGTGAACAATGTTAGCAAACAAATCAAACGGTCACGGCAAGTGGGTGCTTGGTTCAGAGTCCCAGGCTCTCCAGTCACCATATATAAATACCTCAATAAATAAATACATTCGTAAATAAATAAACAAACCCACATCAAAATCGTGACCTGCACACACGGCTGCTGTGCTTCCCCATAGATGCGTCCTATTTCATTTCATTATTTTGTTTTCCTTATCATACCTTGAGAGAAAAAATATATATATATAAATACATTCTGTATCTAGTGATAATGCTGATAAATGAACTATATGAATGTTTATCTGTTAAGAAATTAGCCCACATTGACTAATGCATTCATGGAAAATAAAACACCTGGGCAGAAATAATGATCATGTTGCATATGCAGCACTTAACAGTGTGTTAATGTGGAGTACGTACCTACACGTCACAATTCACATGTTGTGTATCGCTTGCGGTTACATTAATTTTTATTTTATATGCAGCCATTAGGATGGTCATTAGGCCTACGTAAACAAACTCAAGTAGCCTCGACAATTCTTGGCATCGGCATACTTAATCTTGAATTAAACTAAAGAATACAGATTGTGGAGTTTGACCATGAATAAATAAATATCGGCCCAGTTGGGATTTCAATGGCAGTATAAGTCCTATCACTTGAATAGTGTGATGTTGACACTGGCTAATTAGCTGGATAGTAAAACAGAGTCAGGCCAGCAAGGCATGCAACCCATGGGGGTATTGATTCCAGATCAGATCTCACTTACCTGAGATGAAAGATATCGACTTATTATGTGGAGAGAGGAGAATCTCTCGCAGGCGCTGATTAAAGATGGAGCCATGTCCTTCTGCGGCTGCCATGTCCTCTGGTGACATCATGACTATCCAGAGATATGCTGCTGTCAGCTCTCTCTCTCTCTCTCTCTCTCTCTCTCTCCCTATCTCTCTCTGTCTCTCCCTCCCGCTCTGTCTCTCGCCCAATCTTTCTCTCTCTCCCTCTCTGGCACTCGGTATAGTGTCTCGATATTGGTAATTGCCCAGGTCCATACGAGCTGTAGTAACATACATATTACCAAGGATACTAGGTCTCTTCGTTTGGGCAAATGTTTTAACACATCCCAGTGACCATTTTATGGTTGAAAAGACGGTGATTGAACGACCTTGACTACCGGTGAAATGACGTTCATAAATGGGCCAAGTTTTGCCGACGTCTTTTCGTAACCGGTTATTCAACGGTAGCATTTAGACCGATCACTGGCACGTCTCCACAAGGGCCTGCACGGCATGCGCACACGTCTTTGAAGCAGAAAACTGTGTTAACGCAGCTAGCTAGCAGCGTCCTACTAACCAATTGCCACATGGCGATTTTGCAGTTAAGTTAGCAGCATGGAAATTCAAGGTGCACATTTGACTCTCTGTAAACGCAGCAACACCTACAGCAATATACTCTTATTTTCTTTTGTTGTTCTTCTTTCGCTCGTCTACTAGTATGAAGTCGAAGCGCCTGGGTACACGCTCTGATGTGCATTCTGGGTGGTAAACTCAACCTGCCGTGGACTAACTGCTGTGATATCGGCCACCTCCAAGTTTGCGGCAATACACAGTGTTAAATTGTTATTATTTTAAATAAAAATGTGTTGATATGACGTCTAGCACGTAGCCTGATTTTATAAAGCTAACCTAGACCACTCTCCCTGATATCAACCACGTATCACCCGGTGATATTGCGGTTGGTGTTCACTGGGGTTACACGTCTGTGGAAGTGCAATACAAACGTGTTTTTGTTATTCATTTCATTTTAAGTGAAGGTATCTTCATCTCTTATTTTCAGGCTTTTATCCTAACCGTTGGGAATGGAGTTTTAAATTATTTGTAAACCAAACACTTATTGTCAAAGGGTTGTTTATCTGAATACTCCGTCTCATCTCAGAACCAATATGTCTGGCTTTGTTCAGTCGCAGTAAACAGCGAAGAGACAAGGTCATCAACAGCGGCATGAAATAACAACTCAGGGACTCACGGTCTCAGTCTCATTCACAAGGTAGGCCCACTTGAAGAGACCTCCCAGCCACCGTCACGGGTCTAACCTGCACGTAGCCTACATACAGCATTGATTATGCCTGTGAAAGGGGACGGTCCACTGAGAACGCCGCTCCTACTATAGCTCCCCGCGAGAAAATGCGAAACAAACAAGATTAATAATAGCCCGTGGCACTCATCCCCGGTGGGCCGAGGAGCTAACAACTCTTGACAAAACAGGGTTTACAACAACAGATGGATTGTCTGTAGAAATGACGGCAATGTGCTCGGGGAGAGTAATGAAGAGAGCGTTAGGCACGAGGCTGTCCTAGCGTCCCGTTGAGACAGCTTAGCAAAATTAAATCAGCGGGTGACTGTTCTACTGCCTTTACCTGGGGAACCCCACCTACCGCACGCGCATCGGCTTTAATCCTCCTCCGTATGCTTTTACGGGGAAACAAGGAGTTGTTTTTAGAGAAAAGAAACCCTCAAGAGAGCTATTATTTTGGTATTTCCATATTATTGGATTTCAGCATGAAGATCTACAGTAGTTTGTAACGGGAATGATAGAGGAATGATACAGTTATTGATGATAGAGGTATATAGGCCTACTGGCTGCAAAGTCGCTACGTAGTGTACTTTATGGACTCCATCACGGCATTTTTATTTGTCAGAAATCCCACAATGCAATAGAAAACGTAGTGTCCAAACAACGCCTCCACTGTATTGTTGTACCACAAATACTGCAATACACTGACGTGCCTCGGCTTGTTCGCTCTTTTCTCTTGCAACTTGGTCCAATCCCACGAGACAACAACGTGAGACTAAAGAACAGCTTTAAATTACAGTTATTCATGGGATGTGATACACCTGTAAATGAAGACACAAAATGATGATACACGAGTCTCTATTGACTTCAACCTATAGAGCAGACTGCCCATAGACTACGCTTTGATTGTTTGTGATTGATTAGGTAGTAATCAAAGTGCTGAATGTTGAAAGGTGTCTTATATCATCTATTTAGAAATGAGAAATGGGTCTCTTTAACCAGCCAGAATGGTACCACAGCGAGACTTCCCGTGACTCCTGTACCTTCAGGACTACTCTTTGTAATACGTTTCAATATTGAGGACGTGTGATATCTCGGTCAGCTTGAAGGCATTGGCGAGTCATATATTTTGGGTCGAGGATCAATGTCAAAAAAGTATCACCGCTCTATCACATGACTTTGGATTCATCATGAGCCGATTGTTAACTAAGATGTCCGCACCCTTGGCTAATTATGTGCTGATTATGTTGATAAATAACATTTCAATGTCAGGCGTTTTTAGTCTGACGTTAACCTTGTGTCCGTCTTGTGGATGAGTTTTAGCAATCTCCATCTCCATTTCTCCGGCTCCAAGTGTCATCTCCGAGCCATCATTCAGACTCGAAAAAACATTAGGTAGTATTAAAGTAAATGCAAAACTGCTGGTGTTCAGCCCATGTCTAGGGGAGCAGGAGCCCAGAAAAATCCACAGATTGGCAAAATGTTACATCTACCGAAAGTCCCCCTGGAGCTGGCATCAATGTAAAGGCAAACTATTACCTGACACATTTAATTCAGTGAGTGGGTCTACATTTTGACAGGCACACGCCATGGGAAGCTCTCCCAATGTGCAGTAGGCCCCTACAGCAAATTATAGAAATGAAGTGAATACAGGACCCTCCTATCCGTACTTGAATCTCTTTTTTGGTTTAATTCTGGAATAAGATTGTGCTCTGTCTGTTGTAAAGATTTCTCCTATTCATGCTGTTTTCTTTGTGACACACACTAAACAAAAAAATCCTTCTTTAAAGTTGTTAATCCTTAAAAATGTTCAAGCCGCTTTTTGTATTTTGAGTAGCCCTTTAGTGTATGAACACAGATATTTTGGGAGACAGTGGTGGCTACCTACCTCATACTTCACACAAATCGCACAAAACACAAAAAGATGTAAATATAGCTCTCAACACCGATGGCATCTTTAATCAATCAAGCAATACAAGGCGTCTGTAGCTTCATGCTGAGAGAGAGAGCGAAAGAGAGCTACCGATGTCCTCCTGTGATTCCAGGAGGTTTACGCCATCTACAATAATAGACTGCAAGACAAATTGAGAGAACAGTGTCTGAAATACGACTACTTCCGTTTTCCAAACATCCCGGAAGCGGCCTTTTGTCAAAACTGTTACTTCATTTCTGTATTTGGTGGATTTGAACGGAAGAATTGCAGCAAAGGCCTGAGTGGATTCTCTCAATGTGTACAAAATAGCAGAACAGAGGGAAATTAACTCCAGTAGGAGAAATGTCCAGCGAGACATTTAATTTCGTTCTTCTATTATTAAAAAAGAACGTATACTATGAACACACACACACACACACACACACACACACACACACACACACACACACACATCCTGGATGCAGGCAGGAGATAAACCCTCGACTTCAAAAGGGCGGATTTCCTCCAGCAACATTGTTTGGAGTACTTCTGGGCTCACTAGCAATCTTCATCTCCCCGACGAGATGATGACCCAGTCAGCCCCGCGCCCGCAGGGAGAACTTTAGAGGGCAGATATGAGATTTCCCCTCTGCTGGAGGGCTGGGAGGTGTGCTTCTAAGCAAGTTGTCTGGCGTGAGCCAAAAGAAGTCTGGAGGGAGACGTTCCCCGTTTCTTCTTCGCTAATATTAGGCGACATTAAATGAACAGTTGTCGTAATTCACAATGGCATGCTTCACATTTATTTAGGACATCAGGGATTGAAGTAACAAAACTCATTTATGATCTGCCACAGCTCTATTATTTATATTCTGATTGTGTTTTCAAAAAAAGCTCTTTGGTCTAGTTTTGCTTTTTGTAATGCCAGAAAAGTGACCACACTAAGAATGACTAAATACAGGAATTAACTTCAGTAAGGAAAATATACCATGCCACCAAGTTTTAATTTCTAATCATCTCAAGAAGAAATCATAATATAATTATTAGTCTCAGATTGCTTGCAAAGAAATCTTGTTATTATGTCAAATTGAAATCAATGCTTTATGATGACCTATTTCTGTAAGTGGCAACTTGAAGTATAAAGAAACATGATATAACTGATATAAAAATAAATAAATACATAAATTAATTAATAAATAGTAATAATATAAACTAAAGGCAAAAATGAATCAAGCCAAACGGAAGGCATCAATATCTAGTTATAATTAGAGGAGTCTCTGTAGGCCTATGTATGTATGTATGTATGTACAGTATGTATGTATGTATGTATTTATGTATGTACAGTATGTGTGTATGTATGTATGTGTGTATGTATGTATGTACAGCATATGTGTATGTATGTATGTATATATGTGTATATGTATGTATGTGTGTATGTATGTACAGTATGTGTGTATGTATGTATGTATGTATGTATGTATGTATTTATGTATGTACAGTATGTGTGTATGTATGTATGTGTGTGTGTGTGTATGTATGTATTTATGTATGTACAGTATGTGTGTATGTATGTATGTATGTATTTATGTATGTACAGTATGTGTGTATGTATGTATGTATTTATGTATGTACAGTATGTGTGTATGTATGTATGTCTGTCCGGCCACGCCCCCCAACGGGCACAATGCCCTAGTAAATTATAAATTACATGAATATATATTTTGTTTCATAAACCTTGCAGTTAAGACCGACCTCTAAAAGCCTCCATGTGAAAGTATCCTATTTGGTGGTCACACAATGAAAGACTTTCCATTTCAACGATTTGCATAACAATAAATAAATAAGGCCTGGCCGCCAAAGCGCAAATGTCGAGACAGTATATTTTCTGGTGCCTGGCGCCGTGCATTGCATAATATTAGACAAACAGTTTGGCAGAGGTTTTTACATCCAAAGCACCTCGGGGTTCCAGGGGTACATAGATGTTAGCATGGACGACCCCCCTGAGGGAATACGCTCCTTAACAGGAGCGTATTCCTGCGTGACACGTTCACGGCTGAATGTCTCCACTCACTGACTATGCCCCTGGGAATCGAATTCAGCCATTTAACTTTCCCTTCCTCTTCAATTGGCAGCGGCGTCGGGAGGTCATTAACGAAGCTTCCGCCAAATGTAGCGTCGCTGGGTTGAGATGTCTTGCGTGTCACGCTCCCTCTCTTCCTACCTCGTAATGGGCAGGTAGCAGGGGTCGGGAGGAATATCACAGAGATGCTGTTGCACTGCCTTTTGTCCAGAATGTCAGTCGACAGCTGTATCTATCTGGCTATAGATTTTGAAATGACTTGACTTTGATTAACCGTGTCATCTTCTCCTCCGCAAGAATGAAGAAGGATTGACTTGCTGTGTCAGAAAGTAATTTCAGTAATTTAACATTTGAGGTACAGGTTTCGAATGAAACACCGTCTACTGTCGATGGAAGAAGACGGTTCTAGAGACTCAAAGATGAGTTTACCCTCGTAGAAATACCAATAAAGAATGCATTAAGGGGCTTCTGTAGCTTTCATAATGAACGCAGCTTTTCATTACATGGTTGACGACCTTATGGATGATATACTCCATGCGTGTGTTCTGTGTGGTATTACGGGCCCAGAACATACGGGAAGTCGTTACACGTGTTCAAAATATAGATAGCACACACCGTGAAATGAAAGCCTGTAGCCTTTAGGGATTACAGTTACAGAGAAATTCGAGCCAAATTAAATGATTTCTGCTCCTTCCACCGACGGAACAAAGCAAGTGTCTCGTGAGCTGCTTGAGTCTGATCAGTGGGCAGACACCCGGAAGAAGCCATCGCAGTCATTCTGCTAACTTGAACAAATATTGTCAAACATGAATCTTATATCTCAGTGGAGACTCTCAGTTGCTGTTATGTGGTGTAGTGAGCCGGAAGGTTCCATGTAATTACAAACACATCAACCCCTCTTTCTCTCTCTCTCTCTCTCTCTCTCTCTCTCTCTCTCTCTCTCTCTCTCTCTCTCTCTTTCTCTCTCTCTCCATATATATATATATTTTTATTTATGTCTCTCCCTCTCACACACATACACACTCTCTGCCTCTATCAGCAATACATGTAATCATACATGTAGAAACACCCTGACAGTGAAATACACAGAAAAATATCACACACACACATACACACACACACACACACACACACACACACACACACACACACACACAACATGCAGCATATGGAATCATATATAGTATATAGTATCATACTTGAAATTAAAAAATTAAAAGTCTATGTATCCTAAAAATAGGATACATAGACTATAGAAAATATAGGAAATAATGTTAACATAAACATAGCATCAAATAAATAATATTGATTGGGTCAGAGAAGAGAAAAGACTTGACTAACTGAGCAGAATTGATCGTTGACTAACAATGACAAATGTGGGAGTGACCCCTATAGGTCATTTAAATATAAATATATGCAACGCATTGTGGCGTTTTCTATGTCCCATGAGCACAGCTTCGTAGTTACAAGATTTTAGAATTGCAAATTGACCGCGGATATGATTGGTTTTGTGGGCCTGCTCTACGATCTTGTAGAACATTGTGAGTCGTCGGGTAAGATTAATGTGTTGCCTGAGAAAATCTAATCATGCTTGTTTTCATCTTCCTTTGTGCAAAGGGAAGCAGGAGGCTGGGATGCTTGGGTGGATGAGTGCTGCTGATTTAGTGCAGAAAGCTAAATTTCTCATCGTTTCCAAACAGAAACTCGGTTACTGGAACATGAAGCTGATCTTTGTTCTTTGTTTTGAGTGGAAAATCCTCCATTTTGAAATGGATTTGGTGTTTGGGCAGAAACAGATACTGTACCTAATGCAATATTCTGTGTTTCTTTCCACAGCAACTTGTCAGAATGAATTTTACATTAAAAATGTTAATGAGTTGCACTTTTGAATAACACCGATAGACTGATTTCTTTCTCCCACTTTGCATATAGTTTGCATATACACCTCCAAGGAGATTTTGTCTGGTATAATTTGATTGTTTTCTTTTTCATTATCTGTTATTGTTTGGGAGAATCACATTAACATTAACTTGAGAAAATCTGCTTTATTTAGGAATACCTACTCACCACGCGGCCAAAGGGCAGCGCAGCAGAAGTTTGTGTGGAGTAGAGAACACTCCTGCGTCTTTGGCTGTAGGAGATGATATAGTGCTTGTGGCAGTAGTGCACGCAGCCATCTGCTTTGCAGCCTGTGACTCGCTGTTGCAGGCAAAACTGTACCGATGTACTGCTGTACTGCATGTATAGTCCCTTGATTTCTGCACAACCTACACACTGCATATCGGATCACCCATAATCGCCTGGCTCATAAGTATAGTTCCAGGAACGCCAACCCCGATGAACATCAACAGCAGCTATTTAAGCGATGGACCTGATAATTACCATGCAAGGCAGCATAGCAGCACAGAGTATCTGCTGGCATAGTCCACCAAGACTAAAATGTATTGATTTTACCCACTAGACGTTGGCAAGCGACAACCCAAATCCATTGCTGTTTTTACCATTGTTATTTTAAGGAGTGTCAATTATCAGTGAGAGAATGAGGAGAGCTGTGACCACCTTGATCACGGCTCCATTTGACGCTACCGTCTGACAACAATGAACCGCCAGAGATTAGATTCCTGCCACGAAGACAAATGCAAGAGGTGATTATTATTTCTCTCCTCCGCCAGCTTTTCAAGGGATCACGGACGCGGAGAGCACCCTGCGGCCTGCTGCCTGAGACACGCGCGCGGGTGCTAAAGGTGGCAACACGCACACACACGAGGTCAAATGCTCACAGGCTTTACTTGTGTGCATTAATCCCCCCCACCACCACCCCCTGTCCTCTAAACGTTAGCAGGAGTCGTCTCAGTCATTTTACGAAGTAGACTGCTGGCCTACGGGAGGGAACAGAAGGCAGAGGTTCTCTAGCTGCTGCAGGGTCAGGCCGGGTCAGCTGAGAGGCCAGCATCGTGACAGACTCGCTTTTGCAACTGGGCCAAGAGCAACCCCCCCCCCCTCTATATTCTCAACTGTTTTTATGTGTTTTGAGGAGTATAGACCCCTGCAAAAAGGACAAGCTGTGTCATGGAGCTCTTTTCAGCAACTGTGCAGACATGGCTTAGTGCCACTACTGATAGTTCTTCAAGGGCGCCTTTTGGTGGTTGGTGGAAATACACAGCGGGCCCCTGGTCCACAGCAATGTAGTGTGTACTGTAGTGCGATGGTAGTGCACGACATCACCTGGTGGAGAATCGCTCCAATCGTGTAACAGACTTCTTTTATTAAAGCACAAAACATGTTTTCAACTCACAGAAAGACTCAGAACAATAAATAATAAAGAATAAATAAAGAACAATAAAAGCGGGTAAACAACCCTTCTTATTGTTCTGGGCCAGCGGACCACCGGGGTCCCCACCCGCACTTAACAGTGTTGCCTTCCGAGTCCCCTCAGTAAGTCTGTGTGGCTGGAAGAAGAGACTTCAACCCTCTTCAAAACAGGAGCCTACTTGCGTGTCTTTTATTTGGCTCTACTGTGACCAGCAGCCCCCCCCCCCCCCCCCCCCCCCCCGGGGGGGGGGCACCCCCGCCCGGGGGGGGGGGGGGCCCCCCCCCCCCCCCCCCCCCCCCCCCCCCCACGAGAAAGAAACGGCACACGACCCCGGAGCGCAGAACAATG
>OOFB01028761.1:17413-31197 GCA_900323305.1 Trachyrincus murrayi
GACACGGACTACCAGACTCACAAACAGTTTTTTTTCCCACAAGCCATCAGGCTTCTCAACCAGTAACACTAACCTATTGATCATATTGATCACTGGTAAATTATGCCCTGGTCACTTTACCTAATTTAATGTACATATCTATCCGCACTCCTCCACTTTATACTTTACACTTTTATACTTTTAAATGCTAGTGTTTATTTATCTTATTATGTATATTTTTTGGCCCTTATTCTGTAATGTGCTACGTATCGTGGGCTTGCCATGTCATAAGAATTTCACTGCCTAGAAATGACCCTGTGTTGTACTGTGCAAGTGATCAATAAAACACTGACTTTTAACTTTGACACACACACACACACACACACACACAAACGAGAACAAAGTATGAGGACATTTCTGTTGTGTGTTGTTGTGTGAAATAGTGTTTTGAGGAAAACTATGTGGCCCTAAATATGCTTTATTGTAACATGGGTTTTCTTTCTCAAAGATGCTTTTTCCGCAGGAAAAGAGGTACACTGTTTACGAGCTCCTGCTACAGTAAACACAGAGGATGTCGTAGGTCACATGACACTCTAGTTTAAAATAAATAAATAAATAAAAACATATTGGCAAAACGTTAAATACGGCATAGATGCTCACATTTTCTCACAATAACAAAATAAAAAGCGACATATTACAAAACGCATGCGGTTGCAACACATCTATAATCCGCGTTACCTGTTTGGTTGCAGATATTATTTTGCTGACTCTGCGGAGGTGCATCGCATTTGAGCCCAGGTTGTAGCGCTGCTCGGCGAACACCACGGCCTTCCTCAGTCCCGGGTCCGAGTCCAACAACCTGACTGGCCCCCCCAGCAGAGGCCTGTCTGGGTCCTGGCCCAGGCCCCGCACCGAGCCGGCCACAGCAACCAGGACCAAGCAGGGGATTATCAGGCGGTATAATTTGGCTTCCATGTTGGCCCTGTGTCTGACCAGAAGATGGACCGATATCCGAACCACGCTGACTTATAAATAGCGGTATTTGTATTCGCAGTTGACGAAATTGACCCGAATGCACCGGAATCCTAGTTGTTTACACCAAGCGATGTTGCCAAACAGAGATGGTGTGGTGGGCTAGGGGTGGCGGTGGGAGGAGCTTGCTAGAAGGTGGGCGTGTCTCCAACGGTGCCGCATACAAGTCGTGTTTCCAACCCAAGCAAAACTAAAAATGTATTATTATTAGAATATGCCTAGATTACAACCACTTAAAAATAAATATTATTTTATATTACACCGGTATTATTACACCGATTTCAACATAGACATCTAGTGGGTGATTTGCATAATTACAAAAGTGTATAAAAACATCTGGACTGTTTAGCATTCTAACCATAATCGTTGCATATTAATACACATTATTATCTGCTTTCAAGACTGTTGACTATTGATGGATGGTTGTCCATCTGTGAAGTTCAAGTTTCATCCAGAGAACAGCAGCGCCCCCTATTGAATTGTTTGAGCCATATCATCAGGGCAACAGAACACTGTGTTTTCGGTATTTTAAATCGGGTTTTCAACGGTGTTTCTTTAAAAAAAACGTGTGATTTGATATACCAGCTAAATGTATTATCATGAAGACGGGGTTCACGGTTATGTGTATGCCGTCAACACTCAAAATTGGACAATTCAAACTCAGAGTATTATGAGAACTGTCATTCCTGGTGCAGCCACGAGGGGGCGGCGTCGTCCCCGTTCTCTGTTTGTCGAGGACATTTACTGTGAAAAGTCGCCGCGACCCACCGGAAGTGTTCGGCGCAACGGCTCGCGACGTCCCGTAAACAAATGGCAAAGGTTCAACGAGTTCGTTAGGGTTCGCTTGATCGCCGTCGGTGTTCAGTATAACGACGAAGCCGTTTGCGTTGAAGTAATGCCTGGTGTGTTCCCCGGTCGTGATGTGCTGTTGTTGACGCGGTAGTCCAGTCCGGGGGTCGTTGTTCACAGAGTAGACCGCCATGGAGGCTCGGGGAATTGAAGACATGTTTGACTTTCGTCGGTAAGTCGAAGCTAACCGTCAGTAAGCTAACCTAGCTGCCCCCCCAAAAAAGTGTTTTAACACCACACAGAGGTTATACACACTGTGGCGTTTTTTTTGCCAACTGTAATAATGACCAATTAAGAATTCGCCAAAAAAACGTACACACCCTGAGGTACACCATCGTTGCTATGCTAAAGCGGAGCTAACGAGCTAACGGTTGACTAGCTACCAGTGCTGACGTCAGCACAACTGTCCCAGCACCGTCCGTGGCTTTGTGTTGGTCTGTCCCAGCACCGTCCGTGGCTTTGTGTTGGTCTGTCCCAGCACCGTCCGTGGCTTTGTGTTGGTCTGTCCCACACCGTCCGTGGCTTTGTGTTGGTCTGTCCCACACCGTCCGTGGCTTTGTGTTGGTCTGTCCCACACCGTCCGTGGCTTTGTGTTGGTCTGTCCCACACCGTCCGTGGCTTTGCGTTGGTCTGTCCCACACCGTCCGTGGCTTTGTGTTGGTCTGTCCCACACCGTCCGTGGCTTTGTGTTGGTGTCTAGATGACCGCTCACTAATGAACACATCCCTCCTGACTCAAGGTGGTAGAACAAGGTCGTCTCATGTGTCTTAAATCAGTGTATCTAATGTACACAACAGTTAAAGGAATGGTAATCATTCTTATTCTATGTCTTATTATTATAAAACATTTTCTTATTATTCGTCCACCTCATTTTGCGTAACTATCTCCTCCTACAGTTTTCGAGGTGTCAACACATTGTGAAACTTGGTATATGAGCCTTATTTGACCTGCTGAATCAAGGACCCATGAGGTCCGTCTGGACAGATGTCTCTGTACCTTCAAAGTCTTGCAACACTTTGATTGTTTTTCTTCTCATGAACACAAATGACACATCATGTGGTACACGTGCTCCTTAGATGTGCCCGACCACAAGTTTTTATTGAGTTAAAAACGTCTGAGTTATGCGCAAATAACTATGCAAATGAGCCAACATCATTCAATCAAACACAGGTCTGCTTCCAAGTGGCCGGGGACTTGAGACTTGTTTACCTGTTAGCCTTGCTGGCATCAAGATGGCTCACAGAATATTGTGCATACGACAAGTTGGTTCATGCAACCACACTCATTTTCTTCAGAAAATGTCTAGTTGTACTTTGTACTGATATGTATGAGTGCTTGGTGGGTTTTCTACACTCATGGGGCAATGGTTCATCTGGGTCAGGAGTCAATATGCCATCATTGTACATTGGGTTTGAAATCCTCTAATGGGCGCGAGTATGACACATTTAGGGAACATTTGGCGCAATAGAACAGTGCTAAACCTAATCCATATTGCTTATTAAAGTTGATGATTCAATTGGATGTTCAATGACGCCATCTTGTTTTTGATGCAGGTTTCCAAAAGATGGACTTCTCCTCCTTCTGGTACTCATTTACGCTCCAGTTGGTGTGTGTTTGATGTTACTGCGAATTTTCATCGGTGTCCATGTGTTCTTGGTTAGCTGTGCTCTTCCTGAAAGTTTTCTTAGAAGGTACGTATTCAAACATTGCCTGACTCCAGATGCCATAGTTGTACATGTAATTAATGTAGTCTTGCAGTATTCCTCAATTAATTTAAGCTATCTGTGGAAGTATGTTGTCTCTGTAGGTAACTTCAATCTAGAACGACAGTAGTTGTGGAGTTTCCACAATAGCCATACTTAATGGCTTAAACCTCACTCATACTATTGATGATGTTATTATTCACGATGGAAGCCAAAGTTGCATAAATTCAGCACTTGACACGGACAAATCCATCTGGCCTTCAAGCCATCGTCATACAACATTAGAAACGAATGACGTGTATATATAGACCTATGTTATATACATGAAGATTTACTGGAACAATGCATGAGGAATCTCAAGTGAAGATAAGCTTCACACTTGGTGTGACGGCTGCCTTACTTCACCCTTGTGAATGCAATGTAAAAAGATGACTCCAGTTTGCCTTTGCATTTGGTTGTAGCTTATCTCAATTCTCAATTTATGTCAATCCAATTTGATGTCCCCGGGAGCATAATCACTACAATGTGGACAGGAGTGCATCAAGTAACATTTTACAAGCCCCTCCTCACTGGATCTACAATTTAAACAAAGAAGGGGCCGATGTCTATATTGCATTGTTCACTTGTTGCCGTCTGTCCGAGACAGATTTATCGTGAGGATCATGTGTTCGGTGCTGGGAATGCACGTGAGACAGAACAACCCTCGCTCCAGAGACACAAACACCAAGCTGTACATATGCAACCACGTGACAGAGTTTGACCACAACATCATCAACCTGCTCACCCCGTGTAGTACTGTGAGTATCTGTTTCTGTGTTTCTGACCAAAGTACTGTCCCAGTAGTGTCCCTACTGCCCCCCCTACCACACGTATAGAAGGCGTGTTCAGATGGTTATGTTGGAGACAACGCCCACTGAGTGTATTACCGCGTTTTGATCAGGTCATCGTTGCAAAAGAGAACGTGTTGTCAATGATTCCACCTGATAAAATAAATAAATAATAAATGAACTATAGCATCTTGTTAATTAATATGCAACTGCATAGTGGTCAAATTACTGGTGCTCTGGCACTTCTAGTGTTAATTCGGAGTTGTGTGTGTGTGTGTGTGTGTGTGTGTGTGTGTGTGTTACATGGTCTGCATGTCTTCCTTCTCTGTCGTCCACACACGGATAGCCCCAGACAGGAGGTTCCACGGGCTTCGTGTGTTGGGCCAGGGGATTCATGGAGATGCACTTAGCGTCGGGGCGGACGGTCCTCGCCGAGCCTCTCCAGAGGTACTGCTCCACCGACGGCACCCAAGCCCTGCTTCTGTTCCCTGAAGAGGACACCACCAACGGCCGCGCTGGTCTCCTCAAGTTCAGGTCTGCCCGCCTAGCACACGCTTTAAGAGTCGATTACATGGTTCCTTACGTAGAGTTTGGCTTGTGTGCCTCGCACGCTCTAATCGGACCAATCTGTACCGGGGTAATTGCTATCTTATGTTATCAAATCTCCTCCTATACTCTGCATATGAGAAGGATTATGAGATGGAATATTGTGGATTCTGACTGAATATTTCATGTGATGTTGACATTTCATCTTGGATCCAATTATCGATAATGACTACATCTATTGGGCATATCGCAGGAAATTAAACAATGAATAATTTACAGGTCAGACGTCTTCACTACATTTCGGGGTACTTGAACAAATTCTCCGTCCCCTTTCAATGGGCCCATGTATGTTTTTGGTACAATAAGCTCTTTCTCATGGTGTCGTTCCATTTACTTTGTGTAAGACTTTTCTCTCTTTCCTGCAGCTCCTGGCCTTTCTCACTGACTGATCCTATTCAGCCCGTGGCCTTGCGGGTGACCAGACCATTGCTTGCTCTGGTAATGTTATTTAACAGCATGATTCTCTGATCCTAATGTTTAACACCGTGACCGTTGATGCTATAATAACCATATAAGACACTTTACTATATTCTAGTTATGAACTGAAAATACATTGGGTGCTTTACTTCAAAACCCCTATAGTATAATTGTTGTTGTTATTATTATTAAGCATTATCACTACAATCTTCTTCATAGCCTTTAAGTGTTTCCCTTAACCCTACAGAGCACGCCAGATTCCAGTTGGCTGTTGGAACTCTTGTGGACATTTTTTGTCCCATGTACAGTGTATCATGTAAGGTACTAAGTAATTCCTCCATTATTTCTACCGTCGGCGGCTTCCCTCTCCATACGTTACACATGGCCATACCCTGCAGGCTCAATAGAACACATTAAACATGGCAATCTCAAAAGGCCTCTTCTGTGTAATCTGGTGGTGTAGCATTCTCAGGTTGTGTTGAGTCATGAATAACACGGCAACAGTTTGCTGAACCAGAAAACCCGGTTGGGCTTATTGAACAGGAGATAATCTGGTGTTGCTTTTTATCATTCAAGGTCTAGCAAACGCATAAAACAGAAGTATGCTTATCTGTTATTAGCCACTATTGCTTGTGGTGTCTTCAACCACACACCACACTTCTTTAGTAAGGAATTATATCCCTTTCAAATCACTTCCCCTCACTAATAAATGACTACATCAAGTCATTTTAGTAAATTTTTATACATCCCATTTCATGATCAGCTGAAATGTGTTCTCTTTCACGGTGTCTTCTAGTTGGCTGCCGCCCGTGTCCAGACAAGATGGGGAATCTGTGCCAGAGTTTGCCAATAAAATCCAGGAGGTAAAACATTGGGTTATGATCAGGGCAATACGCTGTACCTGTTCAGGGCTGTCCGTTAGTGCATTTGCATATTTTCCTCAGTTTTTCCAGAGCCTGAGTTTTTTTTAATATTTTTTAAATATTTGGTCTAGGGAAGTGAAATTTGAACTGCCCATTAGTTTGTGTTCTCCTCACAAGTATAGAAAGCCTTGTTGGTATGGTGCAGCTGGATCGATTGAGCTTCTAGAAAGGCTTGAAGACCGCTGTGTCCTACAGCCAGCGAAAAGCTAGTGATCAATAGAACTTGACTCTCCAAAGGTTTTATCTATCATGCCTGAATACGTAAGGGGAATAGGATGACGAAAACGTTATGGTTTGCATTATACATTTTCTAGGGGGGAGGTTAATTTTAATGGGACGCATGGCGTCACTTGAATACACCGGTGGTTTGTTGTTGATCGATGCGTCTTCCTTCTCCAGCTGCTGGCCAGTGAACTCGGCGTGGTCTCCACACAAGTGACTAAGGCTGACAAGGCTGAACACATCAAGAGGAACCGGCATAGAGCACCGCAAAACTCTACAGGTAATGCGGCCCACAAGGCAACGCAGAAGGTGATGTAAGACGATGGGGTGTTGACGCTATCTGCTTCTGTGAATCCAGGTGTTGGACCGGGCTCCATCGCCCGGGGTTTCATGGGGACGGAGGAACCTAGGATCATCAGAATGGCCCAGCAAGTGAAGGATGTTTTGCCCCATGTCCCACTCAACGTCATTGCTAGAGACCTAGGTATGTACTACCAATACAGGCAGCAACCAGCATTGCAATGACCAATATTAGTCCAGCTTGTCCAACTTCATATTGGTCATTGCTAATAAATTGAACATTTCTTAGTATTCAGTTGCAGTTGCTGGAGCTTTAACTAACTGCCCTTTGCAGTGAAAACCAACTGTGTGGACACTACCATCACCAATCTACTGGAGCTCTCTGAGGACTCTGCAATGGAAGCCAGCGCATCGGGAGCATCCTCATTTGCCTCGTCAAGGAACTCCTCCTCCTCCTTTTCATACGAGCCCACTGCCAAGGTCTAACCCCCAAATGTATTCTCTCGTGTGAATAACTTCACCACACCATAAACTCTTGGATCAGTTGTTACAGGACATTGTATATGGGAGAACATCAAAGTAATTAATCCTAGCTATGGATGGTAGACATGTACATATATATATATATATATATATATATATATATACCATCTAGCTTCATGTTGTCAAGTGACTGAACTAGCCTTTCTCATCTGTTCCGTAGCCTGTTGCCAAATCCTTTGGGAAATCACAGACTGACAGACACATGTCACTTCAAGAGCGGAAAGACGCTCTGTATAACTACGCAAGAAGGTGAGTTCATTCTCAGAAGTAAGATAGTTGTTTAGGTGATGCAAGCCTACCATAATAATTTGTTGTTATGAGGCTTATTGGAAATACATTATGATTATGTTGTACACTTTTCTCATGTAGAAGGACCATGCTTTAAATGTAGATGGACTGTTAAAATGTGTTTTCATTAACCGTTCTTTTCTCTTCTAGACGGTACATTGAAAAACATGGACTGGACAGGGAAGAGGGTTATTGAACTTTTTTTTTTGGTCAAGCCAATTCTGAAAGCCCATTTGAAAGAACTATCAACCTACGTAGCTGTGTTCTTCCAATGGCAATCTCATATTATGTCAACAGATTTTGTGGAAGACAGATTTTGTTTGTCATAACTGCTGTGGAATGGGTATTAGAAACATGTATATGTCAATATGAATGGTGATTTGCATGTCTTTAATTCTTCATTCTGGACATAATTTTGATAACAATTTGTATTACAATCCACTGACTGTGAATCATCTATTTATTTTTATAATGTTCAGAATTGTCAATGACAATAAAATTCAGCTTGACCTTGCTTTTAAGAAGTTTTTTTTAATTGGAGTGCAGGATTGTATGATGATGATCTATAACACGTTTTGATTTGAGTTTCCACTGTGATAAGAAAGCTTGCATATAATTTGTTATTCATTGTTTGTGTATTCAATAGTTAAAATAGTCTGGCGATGGCTTACACTAAATGGCCAATTAATGATGGGACAGAGCAGACCCACAGAGGACACGCCTGGTGGGCGGATGGTGCTCATCATGCATACTAGAGTTTGGTGGCCACGCCCCTGTAGGAAATCGTCTAGTTAATATTTTATAGTGCCTTATTTAACAAATCGCAAATATTCAAAACTGTTTAACTGCTTTAAAAAAAAAAAGCATTGTCTAAACGTGCTTCAATAATAATAATGAATAAAGAGGAATAAAAGAAGCGGAAGTGACGCGGTAGTCCGCTCACTACACACAAGCGACCGAAGACGTTGAGCCATGTCTGGTCTGGAGGGGAGCTCCGGTGGGTCGTTGGAGCTGAAAGAAGAGCAGCAGTTCGACGTGGAGCTCGAAGGACATCCCGATTGTGATTATGGACATGATCCGTTCCGATACTTATTTTACAGGTAACGCATCGTTCACGTACAGTGTACATGTTTGAATGGCTAGCTAGCTAGCTACGGCTAGCTACATGTAGCGGTTGGTGACGCCACAGTAGCACTAGTACACATCAAATCACAGCAACAAACACAAGTATAACATGAATATAAACACAAGCAATAAACACAAGTATAACATGAATATAAACACAAGTATAACATGAATATAAACACACCAACCACCACACATCAGCCCTACGAGATGTGTGAATACGTCAGTTCTCACAAGCTCTAAAAGGAAATCCATTCAAATGGAATAATTAATTGTTCATAGTTGGAAGAAGAAAAAAAACAGCTCACTATAATCAATATTTAGATTTATTTTTTTTAAATCGAACTAATAATGTGCTTGTTTTCCACCCATACCATTTCCTATTGGGCTTCTTGTCCATGTTGTAGGGATAGGAAGGAGTGGGCGGACCTGGAGCCTGTGCCTCAAGATGATGGACCCAACCCCGTGGTGAAGATCGCCTACTCCGATAAGTGTAAATACTCCACCTGATGCACATAGACATACCTCATTAGACTTGTAAGTGTAAATACTCCACCCGATGCACCATGGCACATAGACATACCTCATTAGACTTGTAAGTGTAAATACTCCACCTGATGCACTATGGCACATAGACATACCTCATTAGACTTGTAAGTGTAAATACTCCACCTGATGCACATAGACATACCTCATTAGACTTGTAAGTGTAAATACTCCACCTAATGCACCATGGCACATAGACATACCTCATTAGACTTGTAAGTGTAAATACTCCACCCGATGCACCATGGCACATAGACATACCTCATTAGACTTGTAAGTGTAAATACTCCACCTGATGCACCATGGCACATAGACATACCTCATTAGACTTGTAAGTGTAAATACTCCACCCGATGCACTATGGCACATAGACATACCTCATTAGACTTGTAAGTGTAAATACTCCACCCGATGCACTATGGCACATAGACATACCTCATTAGACTTGTAAGTGTAAATGCTCCACCTGATGCACTATGGCACATAGACATACCTCATTAGACTTGTAAGTGTAATTGTATTTTAAATGACATTGAGGTTATTTTTAACCTACAGATCAGCACAGACACTAATAGTAAAGAAGAGGATAACCGTGTTAATAAACTGAATTTGTTTCATTTTCTCCTGCAGTTACTGATGTTTTTGACTATTTCCGTGCACTACTTAAGAACGATGAGAAAAGTGATCGGGCGTTCACCTTGACAGCCGAGGCCATTGAGCTGAATGCTGCAAATTACACGGTGTGGTAAGTATGCTGAACATATATAGCCCAAGTTGTCCCTGTGAAATCAAAATCATGCTTAACAACTGTTAATTTTCTGGACACGGCCAGGCACTACAGGCGCGTGCTGCTGCAGGCCTTGAAGAAAGACCTCAGACAGGAGATGAGGTACATTACAGCCATCATCGAGGAGCAGCCGAAGAACTACCAAGTGTGGTGAGCAAAAAGACATCCACTCTAGAAGCCTCTTGTTGATTGATTAACTGCTGCAATCCGTCTTATGGGTACAGGCTTGAAGTGTGTGAGTGCAGTCAGAGTCAGAGAGGGAGCGCAATATTTTTGATAAAGTACCATGACATGAGTTGACATTTTATTTTTTTTAGCATTAACTATTTATGGCATAAGAGGTAAAGTTGACAAACTGTTAACAATGAATGTGAATATGATGACTAAGAAAATAGAGAGACATGGCTTTAAAAAAAGTTAAGTGAAACAGAAAACATATTTTTACATGAAGTTCAAGTTTCATATCGCACACACTAGATTTTACAGTTTTTGAGAAAATAATATAATGGTCACCAAACATCAATGTGAGTGGTCGTTTCATCTCTTTCCAGGCATCACAGACGCATTGTGGTGGAGTGGCTCAGTGACCCCTCGGAAGAGCTGGAGTTCATCGCAGACATACTCAGTCAAGACGCAAAGAACTACCACGCCTGGCAGCACAGACAGTGGGTCATCCAGGTAGGCCTGCTGCTGATTGGTACACTACTCTGTTTACTTGTTAGAATTCAAAGCGCTGCCACCTGGCACCAATTTGAGCCAATCAGAGAATGGTCATCCATCTCTGGATTCGTTGTAGGTCACCTGCCAATTCTAGGGCTGACAGTCGACAGAGTCGGGGGGGGGGGGGGCTCTGATTGTAGTGTAGTGCTGGGGGTCGTGCTGTCCCTGACGTTTTTTGTTTGTGTTTGATTACTTTTTAATTGCATAGCTGCTGTATCACGTGACCAATCGTGAGTACTCTTGTGCTGTTGACCGTCCACTAGGAGTACAAGCTGTGGGACAACGAGCTGGAGTTTGTGGAGAGGCTCCTGGAGAAGGACGTGAGGAACAACTCTGCTTGGAACCAGAGGCACTTTGTCATCTCCCACACCACGGGCTACTCTGACCCCGCCATCCTGGACAGAGAGGTCCAGTAAGTACCCGGGAGCATCTCGCTGTATTAATAAAGAGTCGTAGTGCCCACTAGTCTAGACTGGGACTCCTCCAGTGATGCTAAATGAGGCTTGTTGAGAAGTTTGAGAGGGTAGTAGCTAGTAGCTAATGACCACGTTGATTCAAAATCACTGTAGAAAGGGTTTGTTGTGTCCGAAGACTGGAGATACATCATTTTTACCCAATTTCTACAAATACGGAGAAGTAGAGTGTGACTAGGGTTACTGGTCAATTATTACCAGTGTCTTATGAGTTTTGCTTTGTTTTCTATGGTAAAAAAAACCCACAGTCACCTGAGCGACTGAATGACTCTTGTGTTTTGTTGAAAGGTATTGCCTGAGTCAGATCCGGAAGGCTCCGCACAACGAGAGCGCGTGGAACTATCTGAAGGGGTAAGCGTGAACTGGGCCAAGTCGGACGCCACCTCATTTAGAAATCTCTGCATTTTGATCCCCAGCTGTGTATTATATATTTATTGTTTGTGTGCTTACTAGTAAGCTAGCTATATTTGATTGGTAATGGGAGTCACACTTCAATGGGAGTTGACTACTTAAATAGAAAATCAATATGTGGCGGTCAATGTTGATATTGTGGCGGGTAGTCACATTATGGGATGTATGGGAGACACTGCGTTGCCTGACTGGAACGGTACCTGAAGTGTAAATGATACCAAATGACCCATACCCCACTGACCTTTCCCCCCGTCCCCAGTATCCTGCAGGACCGGGGCCTGTCGTCCCACCCGGGCCTCCTGGATCGGATCCTGGAGATGAAGGAGACTCACTGTTCTCCGTACCTGTTGGCCTTCCTCATCGACAGCTACGAGGACACCCTGGAAACCAACAACCAGAGGGAAACACTGAACAAGGCCCAAGAGGTAGAGTGAGTGTGTGTGGGAGTGTATAGTGTAATAGACTGAACCTGAACACGCAATAACTCGACTCGTTAATCATAAGTGCCCAAACGCCCACCCCTTGGCATCGTGATAACTTTAAACGTCTGGCACATGAACACAATGTATTACATGGAGTGGAACAGGTGCAACTTACAGGGCACCTCCAGCAAGTCTTTGCATTAAATGTTTCCAAGTGGCAGGAAGGCGTGTTGGCATGAAGGACCTGCTGTCGCTGGGCCTCTTGAAGGGGAACTCCGCTGCTTTTCAACCAGCTTTGTATCAATGTTTACCTTTCCTCCATGTTGCCTACACCCAGATCTCCCCGCTACTGTTATCCACCGGATGACACCCGCCAACTCTGTCATTTGACGGAGTTGCATCTGCGCTGAGCCTCGCCCCAGAGACACAGAGAGCATCGGCAACAACTGCAGCACTATTTTCACACTATATCCCCTGATGAGGATCGATAGAGAGAAGGCTGAAAGGCGGGGATGTTCCCCGTTTACAGGACAGACCTAGCAGGCAGCATAAGTAGGCGCTTTAGTTAGTGAACATTTGACCGTTCTCTCTGCAGGTGTGCCAGCTGCTAGCCCAGGAGAGGGACACCATCAGGAGGGAGTACTGGCTGTTTCTGGGCCGCTCCCTGGAGAGCAAGTACGGACCCGGCGCCGCCGCCCAGCCAGACACGAAGTCCACAACCCAGTCCAGTCCACAGCATAGTCCGGTCCACCCCTTCTGATGATGCTCCACGTCGACGCTCGGCATAACCCTGCAGCTTCAAGTTTACTGCAATGTGTACACGTGCACTCCGATACTGTCGATTGACCCAGTCTCCAACACATCGTCAACGATCAGTAAACCACTGGTCTGCCTTTCATGAGGAAAATATATATTTTGTCAACGACCTTTTGACTGGCTGTTTATCGGTAATAAAAAAAAAAAGGCAAGGTAAAAGCGGAACAAGCTAATTGTTTGATGTTAGTCTGATGGGCCATGAAGACTTCTGACGATTCCTAGGAGTCTGCCTGCGTGTTCCTCTGTTTATGCATCGCTTTCTGTGTGCATTGCAAATAGACAAGCCCTTTCTGTGTTTGTGGTTTGAGGGAGCAAAATAACTGGCACTGCAAAAAGACATGATTAAAAAAAACATTTAACCTGCGCACCTTTCTGGATTTAGTTTTTTTTTTTTTTTTTACACCTGTTGAGGTGGTGATGACGCACTTGCGCCACTAGGTGGCGGTGTTATCTTCATGAGGGCGTAGCAGGCGGCGATGCAGTTACTGTCAACCACCCAAGTCGTTTGTTATACTGCTTTTGCTCTCCAGATGATTAAAAATAAAAAACCCGTGATATGCAATTCATTTGTTACCTCCCATAGTGTTGAGTGCGTGCACGCAATTAAGTTATTAAGTTATATTGAGTTATTTTACACATGCTAATGTCAGGTAGGTTAATTTTAAATGTACCAGAATAACTGAGCCCATACCTTACACTTTGCAAGGTGCAGCATAAATGTACAAAAATCCATCGGAGGTTGGTTGGTCTCGAATCATTTTCAGTTCCCCCCCCCCCCCCCCCCCCCCGCCCCAA
>OOFB01028772.1:2789-15894 GCA_900323305.1 Trachyrincus murrayi
TGGTCCTGAGGAAGGCCGAGAGGGAGCTGGAGACCCGGGTCAGCTGGACTCCTCCTGAGAGCCTCCAGAAGTGGCTTCAGCTGACCCACGAGGTGGAGGTGCAGTACTACAACATCAAGAAGCAGAACGCAGAGAAACAGCTGCTGCAGGCCAAAGAAGGGGTGAGGGCCAACACTGTGGAGCACACACACACACACACACACACACACGCACACACACACGCGCACAGATATGAATTCATACACACACTTAGTATGCTCCACCTCCTACACACACACACATGCACCCGCACACACGCATTCATACATTGCGCCTATACAACTGCGTGCTGAATCACACAATGTGACAATGTGTGACCACACGTTGCTCCAGGACAGATGATCACAGTAGGTGTAGCAGGTATATTATGATGGGGTTGTTCCAGGACAGATGATCACAGTAGGTGTAGCAGGTATATTATGATGGGGTTGTTCCAGGACAGATGATCACAGTAGGTGTAGCAGGTATATTATGATGGGGTTGTTTCAGGCCGAGAAGATCAAGAAGAAGAGAAGTTCTCTGTTTGGAACGTTCCATGTGGCTCACAGCTCTTCGCTGGACGATGTTGACCATAAGATCCTGACCGCTAAGTAAGTAGAGGGTTATACCACTATTATTATTAGTATTATTATTATTATTATTAGTAATGTTTTTGAATCGTCTTTTTTTGAAAGAGACTAATAATAAGTAACAGATGTAGGGTTAGGGTTACGGTTAGAGAAGTAACCTGTTCTCCACCACAGAGATGCCCTGATTGGTCAGAAATGAGCCGGGAGGGGTCTAAGATCTAAATGGTTGGACAACAGACTGCTGTCTGCTGCTCGGGTAGTTAATGGTTTACCTCCTCCTTCTCCTCTCAGACAGGCCCTGGGGGAGGTGACAGCCGCCCTGCGAGAGAAGCTCCACCGCTGGCAGCAGATCGAGGTCCTGACGGGCTTCTCCCTGGTCAGCAACCCCGGACTGTCCGCGCTAGCGGCCATCCTGAACCTGGACCCCGCCTTCCTGGGCCTGCGACCTGCGACCCCGCAGCACCTGCTGATCTCGGACGACCTGGACGACATGGACGAGGACATCCTGTCCCCGGGAACCCTGAAGTGTAAGGTCACGCAGAGAGGTCACGCAGATACACTGATCCGACCAATCAGAGAGGTCACGCAGATACACTGATCCGACCAATCAGAGAGGTCACGCAGATACACTGATCCGACCAATCAGAGAGGTCACACAGATACACTGATCTGAGTGGAGGGTCGTGGACCGAGAGGACACGCAGGTACAAGACATCGGGACATTACAGTATTCCAGCAGAATTTCAAGATTTTTGTTTAGATTGTCTTTCTTCACCTCTGGTTGTTCTGGCGGAAACCAGCTTCTGATTGGCTCTCTTTTTTCACTCATCTCTCACTTGATTGGTTCCCTGCAGACGCGGCCTGGCAGATGGACCGCCGAGTGAGTGACATCTGGCCTTTAAGTGGCATCTCGGACAGCCAATCTCCATGGAAGCACTCTGGTTGGACCCTCCCACCTCCTTTCTCTTTTTTCCCACAGCCTCACAATTGCTGATGTCTGCCTTTTTTATTTGTCAATTTCAAACTGACCAATCAGATGTCTCCATTTTTACTAACAACACTACTACCTTATAAGCTGATACCTCACATTTTCTAGAGATTTCTATATCTCCTTAACGATGAGCCCCAAGTATACGTCTACGTACATGCTTCCTCGCTCCAGTCGTCTGTCTGTGGCCTGCTCTTTATTAACGTGCACAAACTGTCCCACGTGTCCTCGACGCTGGTCTCGAGGCTCGTCTTGTTTACTCTCTCTTCCTCCTCACTTTTACACTCCAAAGTCCCATCCGTCATTTCACACTCACCGCTGTCCTACTCTCACTCTCTCTCTCACTAACATCCTCTTGCAGGTTTACATGTCAGTCCAAGCCACCGTAAACAGAGAGCAATGGATGTAATACAACTCTGCTTGTTTTTATATTTTTTTATACGTGCATGTCAGGGGAATTCCTGTTTGAACTAAATCACGGCGCTCTTTTGGACACGTTATTAATCGGACCAAAATTCTAATGTATTTTCCAGCGCCAAATCTGACGCCCCTGCGACAGAGGATAACAGACCCTGTGCTGACCCTGGGCTCTCAGAGGTTGGTTGATGGGCGGGGCCTGTCTGGGCAGGAGGGGTGTAGTCACACGTCATCCCGCCCCCCGGCCCCGCATTTCCGCGCACGCCAATCTCGGAGTCACTCCATTGGCCAGCTCGAGTTCCTCCCCCCGCCTCCCTCGATGCCCTCTTCTTTTTCCCATCCCTCCATTGGCCCCCCCTCCTTCTCTCTATCTCTCCCTCCTCCCCCGCCCGCCTCCTCCTCTGCTCCTGCCGACTCCTCCGCCTCTGCCGAGGCCGGCGCTCGTTTCTCTGCTCTGCTCTTCCGCTCCTCCTACTTCCACTCGCTGGAGGGGGTTTCCGGCTTCCGTCCAGCAGGGGGTGCTGTGCTGGGCAGGGTGCGGTGCTCTCGCTCCAGAAGCTTTGGGTACTTTTCTCTGCTCGGAGGTTGTGATGGCACGAGAATATCAGCACCCCAACACCGGCTACATATCGTAGGGATGATCCAGCAGATCGTCTAGGTTAAAGTAGTGTCACAAGAACCTTCTTACAGAGCCGATCATTTGTAACCGTGTTGTACCGAACCTTACAGATTACCAGATTACAATGCGTCAAGTGTCTATGTAAAGACATGCTGTGGCTATGTAATGGCTACAGTGGTTTGGTTATTTACTTTCACTGTTCCGGTGTTGAGATGCGTGTGCCCGTTTATTTCAGTTGTACTAAAGCCTGTGTTTGGATTGGATTTCATGTCTTTGCTTGCTATCCTAACAAAAGCTTTCACAGAATGTCTCGCTTTCTGTGCGGCTGATGCCAATCAAAGCATGCAATCACACACCACATTCAATCAAACGTATGAGTCAGTTGTCCGATATGATCTTTCTCGGATGATCTCTGCCTTCATCGTTTGTCTCTATACATCTTGCTTCTTATTCTCTATTCTCTCACATGGACTCTTATTCTTCTTCATCTCTCACCATCTCTCTCTTTCAGGGACATCATGAATCGTTCGGACTCTGACTCCTCCCTCCCTCCGTCCCACGTCGAATCGTACCGCTCCAAGGTCGCCCTCTTAGCCTCCAGGCCCCTCCCCCAGCAGGCCTGTAACGGGGCCAGACCTCCCCAGACCTCCCAGGGCGACGGCCTGTTCATGCTGCCCTCCGGCGGCCTGGAGAAGAGCTCCAGCCTGGGGGAGCTGAGAGGTAGCGTCCCTGCCTCCTTGGCCTCCTCCTCCTACAACTCACGCTCCCTCTGCTTCTCCCCTCCCGACCCGGACCCGGTGGCGGGTCACGCCCCGTGGAAGCAGCACAACGGCCAGGGGGCGTCGCCGTCCAGGCTGCCGACCAGACGGAGCCCCCTGGAGGACGACGGCGGATCCACGGGCGAGGAGACGGAGTCCGGTGGAGGAGCCGGCCGGCGACGACGCCCCTTCAACAAGATCTTCAGGAAGAGAACGTAACTCTGCCCCCCCCTCTCCTAATGAAGAACAGGAACCCACACAGAGAGAAACCCCACCCCTCCCCTAATGAAGAACAGGAACCCACACAGAGAGAAACCCCACCCCTCCCCTAATGAAGAACAGGAACCCACACAGAGAGAAACCCCACCCCTCCCCTAATGAAGAACAGGAACCCACACAGAGAGAAACATCACAATGTGGTGAATGCAGGACAGCAGTACAAAGTGTTTGAGCCAGTGTCAGGGACAGCATCCCGTAGGTAGAGGGATTCAGTCCCAGAACGGTGGTCATGAAACACGTCTATAAACCACATGTTTCTACAGCCGAGGCTCTGCATCTGTCTTGCGAACGCAAGCAAATCTTATTTTCACATGTTATACAGTACATACAATTGCATACAGCATAACCTATTTGAATTGTGTTGTGTGTGGGTGTATATATAATATATATCTATTTATATATATTATTTTTGTATTTTTCAGTTTGCGCAAGTTTATATTACATTTTTAAGACCACGGTTCAATGTGCTTGAAGGTTATTTAGGGTTAAACTGTTGAGGACCTGTAAAACGCCCATCTAAGGGTTGCAAAATAGGGGACTTTCCATCAACCATGTTTGTCGGTAATTTGAGAAAGAAGCTATGTAATAATTGATTGTAAACGACAAGTATCTTTCAGATATAGTACAATGTCTCACATTTAGCATACGATCCACAATTCACATCTATGGGACATTTTAGAATTGACATTAAAATGTATTAAAAATATATTGCAAGTTAATTGCATAATTAACAGTGATTGTTGTGTTCAAGAGAGATCACTATGCATTCAATTCAAAATGCATTTCCCCATTGATGAAAATATATGTGGCCAAACAACAAATAAAATAAAGTTATCTTTTGTTTCCACATCCACCCACATAATGTAAACCCACCACAGTCCAGAACAATCCACATCCTAGTAGATGTAGATAAGTAGATATATAGATATATACATACGTAGATATATAGATATATAGATATGTATATATATAGATATATCGATATATAAATATGTAGATATATAGATATATAGATATGTAGATATATAGATAGGTAGATATATAGATATGTAGATATATAGATATGTAGATATGTACTGTAGATATATAGATATGTAGATATGTCCACTGCCACAAGCAAGCTAATATAGATAACATGAATGACATAATAACATGAATAGTTAGCAGCCATGTTTCTGTTTTAGCTGTTTACAAGAAGCTACTATTCTAACTATAAACTAAAACTAAAAACTATAAACTATTTTAAAACAAAAGACGTTTGGGCTACTTAGAGGCCTGTCACATTATTGGAAGGTTGTATAGGCGTAATGATTATCTTATTGTAATCTTAAATATATTGTCGATTTTGTACATTTCCGGAAAAACATGATGCAAGTGAAAACTGTAACAGAAATAAGACTGAAGACACATTAAATATGTTAGTGACACCTTCTGGTTGATGGTGAAACTTGAGTTTAAAATATAGTTTACTCGTAAAAGAGTAACTTGAACTTGGTGAACAAACTAGTTCATATTTTAATATATTTTAAACAGATCTCCTGATGAATATGAAGAGTTGGATTACTCTGTACAGTTCTGGACGTAGGCCTACTAAACAATAATACAAGTTTCACCATAATGTGTTACACATAGGCCTACTAAACAATAATACATGTTTCACCATAATGTGTTACACATAGGCCTACTAAACAATAATACATGTTTCACCATAATGTGTTACACAGCCTACTAAACAATAATACAAGTTTCACCATAATGTGTTACACACAGGCCTACTAAACAATAATACATGTTTCACCATAATGTGTTACACATAGACCTACAGTGTTTAGTGTTTTAGAGATGTAGGCCTACAGTGTTTAGTGTTTTAGAGATGTAGGACCTACAGTGTTTAGTGTTTTAGAGATGTAGGACCTACAGTGTTTAGTGTTTTACAGATGTAGGACCTACAGTGTTTAGTGTTTTACAGATGTAGGACCTACAGATGTTTGCTCTGATTTGTTCCAGCACTTCACAACTTCTAGGCAAATATTTAAAAAGCGGATAGTAGTGCGTTCTTTGGTTAGACTTAGTAACTGTGTAACATAGTTCAAGGGGGTGGGGGGGGGGGGCAGAGCCTATTAACCAGAGCTATAGGGAGGGTTAAAACGCATTAAGACCACTATCTATCCAAACCATGTAAACCAAGTATGTGTTCAACCTCCAGTGATTCAAGACGCGCCGCGCCTCACCCCAAAGCGCTGGAAATGTGTGAGTGCGTGCTAAATATAACCACCCCTAGTGAGCACCCATAGTGAGCACCCATAGTGAGCACCCTCCCAGCATAGCGGCTGCTGAACCTCCA
Organism: Trachyrincus murrayi; assembly: GCA_900323305.1. NCBI lineage: Eukaryota > Metazoa > Chordata > Actinopteri > Gadiformes > Macrouridae > Trachyrincus > Trachyrincus murrayi. Next base: position 8,803 of record OOFB01028772.1, read on the forward strand.
ACATTACGCAGAGAGCAAGAGAGAGACACGCTGAACAAACTTTACGCAGCATGGAGGTAAACGTTTTAATATTCACTGATCTGCTGGTTTGTGTTAGTCTACTGTTATTTGTTAGATAGGCTGTATTATTTCAATGCAATGTCTAACGATGTCAATTGAATTATGGGCTGCCTTTCCTGTTCTGGGTGAAAGGGTTAGGGTTGGGGTTCTCTAAGACATTATTAGTTGTTTATTTTATCTGATTTTGGTGACCACGACAGAAAGGGAACTAAACTGGCCTGCAAAGGAGGGACTTTAGTCGTGAAAAGTAAGCTTTTAACGTTCATTTTGTCAACGTTTCTTTTTTACAATCCGTAGGCCAGTAAACAAACATGTATGAACAACAGTATTTGCAGAAAGCAGCCTACTTCCAGTATCACAGTCTTCATGTGCCCTACAACATGGAAACTTTTCTACATACTTAAAAGGGGCTTTTCCTGCTATTTATAAAGAAACGTGTGTGTGTGTGTGTGTGTGTGTGTGTGTGTGTGTGTGTGTGTGTGTGTGTGTGTGTTACCATAGATACGTGTATCTGTGTGTTTGCAGAGAGATGTCTGTGTGACCGTGGTGTGTGTAGGGGCCACATTAGCCAGTAGCCAACTAGCAGTGGAACATGCAACATGTTTCCTGTACAGAATTTGCTTGGCTGATTTAACATAACATACATATTATATAAAATACGCTCACACACCGACACACTCACACAAGACACTACTAACTCTATAGTCTAGGTGTAGATGTATTTTTATGTATTTATTTATGTATTTATTTACCAGGGACTGCACATTAATCAACATTTCAGTTTCCACATCAATGTAAATGTGTCAGAGTTAGCTAATTTATATCTCATTTATATCTGTAGTCTCTGGGCAGGTTATTACATCTGGTAGCCTAATATGATCAATACAGTGCTTCAGCAAGCACTACATTACAACACAATACAATACATTACAATACAACACAACACAATACAATACATTACAATACAATACAACACAATACAGTACATTACATTACAATACAACACAACACAACACAACACAATACATTACAATACAATAAAATACATTACAAAAGTAAATTTTGTGTTAAATCATAGTTAAGAAGGTGGGACTGGAAAGAGTGATTATAGTGTGTGTGTGTGTGTGTGTGTGTGTGTGTGTTATATTGGTGTTACATAACTGTCAACTGACTCTGATGCATTTGTTATGCCAGCCATTACATCACACAAACACCTCTCTTCTGTATGTGTTTATATTACTGTGTGTGTGTGTGTGTGTGTGTGTGTGTGTGTGTGTGTGTGTGTGTGAGATAGTCGAGTACACCTCTGGATGAGTTGCTCCAATTTTTTTCCATGATCTCAACACATCGATTATAACACACACACACACACACACACACCCACACACACACACACATTCATAATAATGTGTTAATGCAGCTTTAAAACGGGACCTTGTCGTTTTGTGAACATGCAGACAGTGAAGCGTCTTCTGTGTGAAGAAAGGAGTCTTTGTAAAGGTTTCATGTCATGTTTTCAGGACGCTCCTGTGAAGCGCTCGGTGGCAGACCTGGCGGGGAGGTTTAAAGATGCTGCAGCCCCGGAAACCAAGCAGGATCCTGCAGTGAGTTTGATTGTTTGACTTTATGAATAATACCGTTACTGTTGTTAGAGCGTTGGCCTAACACACTATGCCAACCAAAATGTATCATCTGAGACTGCCCATCACACCACGGTGTGAGGGCCCTTATGTGAGGGCCCTTTAGTTACCCTCGTCTCCTCGTTTGTTTTAATTGTCTCCCCTGTGTTAATTAGTTCCTTGTGTTCACCTGATTTGTACGATTACGGCTGACTGCATTTTGACGTTCAATAGTTTGACAATAACGTTAAATCTATCAAGAAGTCTCTCTCGTCTGCATTTTCTCTCTAGTCTTTTAGTTTCCTGTAGTCTCTCACCTTTGTTCTCTAGTTTATCTTTCGTGTGTTTGTCTGTCTCTATCCGTGTGTCCTGTTTAATATAGAGTTATGGTGTCTGTTTTTATGTTTGGTCGCCTAATGCAATTTACTTTCCTAAATTTCAACACTCCATTACAGAAAATATCTGCTTGCCTGAATAAACGAGCAAGGATTGCTATATCTATAATACTATGTTTATAATATAATACTATGTATAATATAATACTATGTTTATAATATAATACTATGTATAATATAATACTATGTTTATAATATAATACTATGTTAATACTATGTCTACTCACTGTTTCTCTTAATTAAACCAGCATTGATGCGACAGGTGTCTTTTGTATTGTTAGCGCGTGTCTCATAAACAACTTGTAATAGTTGAAACATTAAAAACAGGTGGGATGTTTCACAGTCATGCCCTACTAAGAATGTACGTGAACTAACAACGTCCCCTACCGTTTGATTCAGTAGCTAAGGTATCGTATCACACATTTAATAAAATGTCGTGACGGGCAGCATAATAAGACTAATCCTACGGTAGGACTAAGATCCAGCATGAGAACATGTTCTGTACACCAGGGATCCCCAAACTTTGACTCGCCGTGAAGCTTGGTTTGGCCCAGGACCCCCCCCCCCCACATATTGGTACATTCTCACCATTACCAGGTCAAAAAAGTGAGATCATTAAGACTTCTCAGTGTATTCATCAATGCAGTGTTCCCCTTTTCAGTCTTGATCAAATGCATGTAGGCATGCCCATGCATGTTTATTTTTTAACAAAATGTTCCGGAAAATATAGTTTGTGGCCATCCCGCGACCCGTTTGGGACCCCTGCTGCAACCCGGTTATGGGTCCCGACCCGCAGTTTGAAAACCACTGCTGGGTTAGGGTTAGATGGTGTGTAGACGGTGTGGATGATACAGTTTGTAGAGACAACTCGGGGTTCTGCTGGAACAACATTTGATAAGACTGATGCGTCTCATGAGATTATGATGGTGTTCAACACGTGAAACGCGATCCTTTCTTGTTTCAGACCAAGCCAGTCAGACGACGCCCTCCTCGCTCCTTACAGATCCCGACACACACCCCTACAGAACACGAGGTCAGCACACACACGATCACATGTCAATATACAGATCATTTACAGATTTTATTGTTTGTGTGTGTGTGTGTGTGTGTGCGTGCGTGCGTGCGTGCGTGCATGTGTGTGTGTGCGTGATTGTGATACTGTTTACATCATACTGGGTTTATGAATGTCTAAATGTGTTCATGACCATGTGTCACACATTCCATTAAACATCTTCACGTGGTTTAGAGAGCAGACGGCCCCACCTCCCCGTGTGCAGCGAAGCCCAAGCGGAACTCGGCCCTCATAGAGAAGCTGCAGGTGAGGCTAGCGGCCCTAACGGGTAACGGCCCTCTGCAGGTGAGGCTAGCGGCCCTAACGGCCCTAACGCCCTCTGCAGGTGAGGCTAGCGGCCCTAGCGCCCTCTGCAGGTGAGGCTAGTGGCCCTAGCGCCCTCTGCAGGGACAGACTGCACTCTGATGTTTGTGCTTTAATGTGTAATAAATCTGTAACTTACATTTCAACCTTGTTCTTATTCACTTGTCATACATTTGTATGTTTAATTTAAATAAGCAGTACTAGAAATGGAGAAGTAACCAAGTGATGGATGTTTCCTCCTCCTTTTTCTCCCCCATCCTCTCTCTCTCTCTCTCTCTCTCTCTCTTCAGGCTAATTTAGTCCTCTCTCCCTCTGCCCTCCTCCCCTCTCCGAAGAGCCCCGGCTTCAGGTTCATCGCCCCGTCTTTCACGCTACCCTCCCCCTCCCACAACACGTCCTCCCTCACCCCGGTTTCCGCGACGACGCCAGTGACACCCAGCAGCCCGCTGGCTCTCCTCAGCCCTCAGAGCGAAGAGGAAGTTCCGGCTTCCTTCGAAACACCCGCCAGTGCCACCGAAGGAGCCATACTACCCAGCATCAATAAGGTGTGTGTGTGTGTGTGTGTCGCGGGTTTAGGGGTGGAGTCATTTCTTACAGTTGGTAAGTGTAGGAAGCGAGACATGAGAAACTTCAGTGAAAAGATAACCATTGGCTCCCTCATTACTGTGTGAGTTCACGGTATTAAAGAAGACATTGACTTCAATGTTTGCCGTCAGTCACGCCTTCCTCGACAAGTGACCACATCGTCTGTCTCCTCTGATTGGCCGTCCACAGAGCAGAGCCCGCCTCTCCATCAAGAGACGGCCTCCCTCTCGCCGCAACAGGATGTCCAGCAGCGGGGAGGAAGGGGGCGTGTCCCCCAGCACGGAGGACATGCCCCTCCTGGCACCCTCCAGCGAGCCAGGGGAGGAGAAGCCAAAGGGTGGAGGAGGAGGAGCGGCTCAGCGGAACCAGGAGGTGTTTGATCCGGAGGCCACCGGCGAGAGGGTCCACGGGCCCCCCTCGCCAGGGGGCCGTGACAGGGCCACAGGACCCGCAGGGCCCCCACCGGACCCTCAGGCCCCGACCAGCACTGAGCCTCATAGAGGAGGAGGGAGCGGAGAGACAGGAGGAGGGAGCGGAGAGAGAGGAGCCCACAGCGGAGAGAGAGGAGGAGGGAGCGGAGAGAGAGGAGCCCAGAGCGGAGGTCAGTCTGAGAGAAAGCCAGACGAGTGTCTACCGATGGGAGAGGAGGAGGAGGGAGCGAGCGGGAGCCAGGACGGGCCGGTCGGAGACAGAGTGTCCGGTGCAGACATGGAGGATGAAGACGAGTCACGTGACCACAAGGCAGACGAGAGCCAGGTGAGTTGATTGGCTGACAGTGAGGTGAGGCTATTGGTGGATATCTCTTGAGGATTTGACTTTCTTTGTGTTGACAGTTAAAGTTCAGTATGATTAGTTCGTCTTCCCACAAGACACAAAAGGGTACATGGAAGACTAAAAGGACTAATCCGAAGACTCATTCACGTTCTCTAACCAGCAGCTGTTGTGTGTTTACCCCACAGGAGACGAGTGGTCAGAGTGCTGGACGCCTCTAGCTGCCCCTGCAGTGCCAACAGAGAGACCCTGTAGCGCTGCATTTCTATAATTCACCCGAGCCTTCGTCATTGCAAAGTCTATGCAAGTCCTCCCTGTGTGGTTTCCCATCCTGGACACACAGCCGTCAATCAACACTTTTCTCTACAGTATTTTGTTCCTGTATTACTTTTGTAGCTATATAGCCGATGCTCATTGATCAGTATTGAACTATGATGTAGTATTCCTTAAGGAACTTCTTCTGGTCCTGCCCAGGCTTGATGTCCAACACTGTTACACAGAACGACAGATGACGAGTCTTCTCATTCATTTATGTGGTAAAGATGAATCGATTTACACCTGGGTTAAATATCCATGAATAGTCATACGTTCCCGGATGTCTGGCTTGTTTTGAATGTTCTTGTCTTCTTCTTTCATTTTGAGGCTGTGTTTATCGGTTGTTTCTTTGGTACTAATCAATTGAGGAAGTTTGTTCGTTTGGTCTGCTTCAGGTCAAATGAACGGACCGTGGACGTGATTGATTGATTTGACTCAAATCGAGAGAGTTACAAAGGGATTGTCTCAATGGGGAGAGCTTACTGCGTAGGTGTGAACACAGCCTATACCTGATGGTACAACTACCTGGTGTCATAAGATAAGATATTACTTTATTTATCCAGAGGGAAATGATTGATTAGTCATCATGAAACTGAAAGTGTGTGACTGGTCGCTTCGTGATTCAAGCCTCTATCTTTAATCTACTAGTGAAGTATTCTGCTGCCAGGTGTCTCGTGAGAGCCTTAACGAACAATGTGAAATCAGTCTACTATATTTTTTATTGAAGCCAGTACAGTTTATAACTGTAGATGTTTTATAATGTCTTTTGATAATTTTTATTTGAAATATTCTTGATTATTGATTCTAAAAGCTTATGTCCAAACCTAATTGCTTCTTTGGGCTTCTGTGTGTTATTGGCACGACTTTCAACCATGTTTAAACAATGAATGCTTTGAATGTTTTAATTTTATATTTGACAGTAAAATCACACGATATCGAATGCGAAAGATGTTTCTGTGGTCATTATGTTATTATTGGTTTCCCATTGGATCCGTCCTTTATAAACTCTGTCTAACTAAATCTTATTTGTATAGCACACTTTTACAACATGCTTTGGCACTAACCACTAATAAATGTACAATAAACAAATAGAAATATACATTGAAATTAAAAATGAAATCAAATTACAAAATGAGATTGGGACAACAATGTGGATCGTCCTACTTCCTTCCTTCCTTCCTTGGAGGTTCCTCGGAGTACCCAGGACCATCGACGGGTATATGGGATAAACCCTCTGGTCTGTCCTTAGTCTAGCGTCTCCTCCCTGTTGAGTGGGCCTTGGCACACCTCCAGGGAGGAGGAGCCAACCCTGAAGCCACGCCTCTACTGGCTAGCATCAGTGTGATGGAACAGGCTCTGTTCTTTCAACAGGATCCTCGCTTCATGCCAAAGCGTCAGGCCGGCAGACACCTTGCAGAGGAAATGGATTTGTTTATACCTGTCTCTCTCTCTCCTGGAGCTGCGGACCCACATACCAAATTGGTTCTTACATAGATTAATTCATATTAATTAATACGAACTGGAATTTAGTACGAGAAGTAAGGATTGATCAGATATTAGGCCCTATATTACAGATATGAAATGTAACATATATAAAGGTAGCCTAATAGTTCTGAAGCGATCTTCTCATGTTTAAACACACGGGTCAGAACGTCACCAGACAGCCTGAGTGTTGTGGCTGATTATCATTTGGTTTCCCTCCCATTCAATGACTCATAATGAATGAGTGAAAAAGACACATTGAGTTTTCAATATTATATACACAGTATATACACATATATACATGTTCAGTCAATCAAACATGAGTTTCATGAATTTTATGGATATTTATATATTATTTATTGTGTGTGTGTATTTATGTACAAAATAATACATTGTACTCCCCCCCCCCCCCCCCCTCCCCCCCCCCCCCCCCCCCCCCCCTTCTTTTTTTTTTGTTTTCTTTTTTTTTTTTTGTTTTTTTTCCCCCCCC
>OOFB01028773.1:0-17375 GCA_900323305.1 Trachyrincus murrayi
TTGGGGGGGGGGGGGGGCCCCCCCCCCCCCCCCCCCCCCCCCCCCCCCCCCCCCCCCCCCCCTCCCCTCCTCCTCGCTTCCTCCTCCGATGTCAGTGACAGGCGAACCGGTGGGTGTCCTGGTGTGAATCCCGGCTGGCCCAGCCTGTGAAGCTGTGGGGCAGGGGCTAGCTTGCTTAGCTGGCTAGCCACATACAAACCGGGTCCCCGGGTGCAGTGAGAGGGTCGACGGTCCTCGGCCCCACCTTCTGGTCTAGGCTCCTCTACTGGGGAAGGATGCTAGCCACCTAGCTAGAGTAATAGGATGGGTGAGAGATGGGCTAGCTAGTGTAATATAATGGGGGAAGTGGCTAGCCACCTAGCTATAGAGTAATAGGATGGAGAAGATGGCTAGCTAGTGTACTATAACGGGGGAAATGGCTAGCCAACTAGCCAGTGTAATAGGATGGAGAAGATGGCTAGCTAGTGTACTATAACGGGGGAAATGGCTAGCCAACTAGCTAGAGTAATAGGATGGGAGGGAGGCTAGCCAGCTAGCTAGTGCAATAGGATGGAGATATCACACTCCGGGGCGTGGATATTCCTCGCTAGTTTGCAGGGAAAATAGCCTCTCTCTTTGGGTCGTATGTTGCCCGCATATCACTCTTAAACTACCGCCTCTCCTCCTCTTACCCTACATATATATATGTTTATATATTGCTCATACGGTATTAATTTTACACTATTGCATTTTTTTTAGTACGATGCTCTCCGTCATTAAAATGGTCGGCTGGCTGAGACGTGCACGAGCTGGCGGTTGGTCGGTCGGTAGGAGTAGCCGGCTCGCCTCGCGCCGTTACTGCGCCGCGCACACCCAAGCCTTATCCCCGCCGTCCGTCAAGCGTACGGGGCTGCGAAAGTGCCCTCAGCATCCCGATCCCGGTCCCCGGATTTACACACGACCGTGTTCATCTCGACGAAGAGTTAATCCGGTGGTGGCGAACCATCGCTGACTATAAAAAAAAATACCAAAACTATATTATATAGTAGTCCGTACAGCCCCCCCCCTTTTCTTTTCAGCCGCCGTTGCTCCGGTTTTTTCCGACACCGTCTCATCCGCTGGGCGCTCCTTCGGCTTTCCAGAAATGCGAGGCTCCTCCCTCCCTCCTTCCCCTCTCTCCCCGTTTAGGAAACTGGCGCCCCGTAGATCCACGATGGCGGAGGCGAGGGGCCGTGTCTTAGCGTTGCGTTCGAACGGGGCGTCGGAGCCGAGATGTCGCCCGGTCGAGGGTCCGCCGAGGCGCAGTTTCCTAGCGGCCGCATCCAGCGTATCCCGCGCAGGCGTGACCACGAAAATCCATCACCTTACGTCAGCTTTCCCCTCTCCTCATTTACCAGTGTTGCAGCACTGGTAAATGTTGAGTGTTGAGTACTATTAAAGTAACTACATTGTGTTGCTATACAAACCATAGTTTCACGAATAATACCTTTGGACAATTATGATTAATTGTTATATTTGCATTTTATGTGGGATTCTCCGTAACATATTTTAGTCTGTATTACTCACAGGAATATTATATTAATACTATGTCATTCTGTATGATGTTATAGGCCAATAATCGAATGAATGTGTTCTTATGATGGACAACCCATGTAGGTGTGGGACACAGGACACAGCATAGGGCAGGCAAACTCAAAACTCCTTTAATTAAAAACAATGCAATTACTATTAATTAAAGGGCTTTCTTAATTTCGCATAAAATGTAACTTCCAATATGATAAGATAAGATTTTGTGGCCACAATGGAGACACAGGTGAAATAATAGATACAGTTGGAAGTGGGAGTGACTGAAGACGTGTAGGGGGCGCCCTCTAGAGGTGATACCGGCAAATAATAATCTACTTTGACTAAACCCCGTTCCTAATTTTCAGACAGTGCTCCAAATTTTATTGGCGTGTTTTTTATACAGTTTTACACACACTATTATCTGAAAAGCAATTCATATGACTTAACCATCGACTGAAAGCTATATGCCTGTCTAGGCCTTTAGTAAAGTAAGTGGGCAAGGAGCCCAGTCATATAATGTGCAGGCGAGCGTGTGTAGTGGCAATTATCGCCACTAGAGGGTGCTGTTTTTTAACTGCTGTTCTCCCCGGTTTCCATGGTGCTGCATCACTTCTGCTCGCGCATAAGGCGTACACTTCACCAATTGGTTGAAAGCGCGGAGCAGCTATTGATGATCTGATTGGTGGATGATGTGGTCATCATATACATGGCAGCGAGTGTGGTATGAACATGGTCTTGTCTCTCGAAGCGTTTGGAGAAATACACACACTTACAAACATGGACTACACACAACTTCACAAAGGACAAGGTCACTGCAGATACATGCAGAACAATGTGGAAAGAAAGACAAATAATTACATAGCCATATGTAGTATGGCTATGTATTCAAGAGTATTGAGTATTCAAGAAAAAGGACAGAAAAACATAATGAAGACATCCAAACCAACAGAAACATGGACATAATGAATAGCAAAGAAAGCTGTTTCTATGGTAAACAAGATCTGCTCAGTCATGGTGGACGTGTGTGTTAATGACAACTATTGTGATACATGCAAACACACACACAGAGAGAGAACAAAAAAATATCAAAGAAGAAAGCTGACAGTGAAAACAAAAACGGCAACTTTATTTCAAAAATAGCAACAACCGACACTATTTACATCAAACAGTAACGTTTCATCCGAAACAAAACCAAAAGGGAGCACACAACATGATCACGAGGAACCTTGAACAAGCAGCAAGGATCTCAAAATCACTCACGGTGTTTTTTATTGCACTGTTAGGAAAAAGGCAACACAAACCAAACCAAAAAACAGCGAATCGTTAGCATCGTTAGCAACTTAACTCATTAAAAATGTGCGTATCCCGACTAGAGGCTGACCTTAACTGAAAAAAACACTAAACTTGGCAGGGTCACTGTACTGGTGTTATTACACTTACACTTGTTAATACTCTACGATGACAAAAAGCAAAGCTACAGGAATCACGGGACTGGTCTAGTTTTCTTTTTTCTGAAGATTTCTAGCGACATGCATGTGAACCAAGTCCAGCAATATCCAGTGAAGCTAGGCAATGACGACAATGGTAAATACATGGATGACGGAATTGCATTTCATGCTCTTTGCATTGCAAAGTTAAATGAGGAAATCAAAAAGATCACACACACGTATGTAACACACAGTGTACTAAATGTGTACCCGCCTCGTGGTCTGGTGATATGTGTATAATAATCCAGAGGACCCGTCTTTCGCACTTTAGGAAAACTAAACCGTTTTGCACACGTCACAGTATTCATAGAGTCTTAAAAACACATCGGTTTGTGGTTTAGCTCACCATCTGACGTGACCCGTCATATCATAATAGTCAAATATGAATCTGAACCCTACGTACCATATTTCATATTCATATTATTTACAGGTCTCGGAGAGAGAGAGATTGTTATATGTACAAGGGAGTTCTTTAAGGTCTACGTCTCTCTTTAGGCTATTTCATCCACCAGGACATTAGGTAGGATGTAGAATTCATGTCAAAATCAATAAGGATTGTGTCTTCAAGTGTCAGTGTGTGGTGGCTTGGCATATATATATATATATCAGAACTCTGGCACATGTCATTGAAATGAAAAAAGGTTTCTTGAGGAGACGGGAACTCTGTATGTAACCCATCTGCTGTCAGAAATGCAGCACACATGAATGATTGTTTTGAGAACAGCACGTTCAATAAAAGAAGAAATTAGGGATTATGGGAGGATGGACCTCCTGCAGGGGGGGTCCCTTGATCGGCAGAGGGGTGCCGACCCGTTTAGGAGGCCAGGCCAAGCAGGAACCCACCCATGAATCCACTGGACACAACGATGTTCCTCTTGATGAAGTCCGTGGCCTGAGAGGAAGAGGAATGGACAGGAATGAACATATCATGCCTGGATTTTCAACTTTTCAACTCCTCCCCTTTTAGTGGGAAAGTAAAATAAGTAGAACATAAGCATGTGCAATATATATATATATATATATATATATATAATAGTATAATAATATAATGGTTTAGTGTTAAATGATATACTTGTTTATTAAAGATTTATTTCCATATTCATGCTTGTCCAAACTAATGGCCGAACTCTCTCCAAACAATGTGCACAATTGCATAGATCTAACTGAAATTAAAGGGAAACTTTTTCAACCTGGACCCCATTTTCCAATCATTTTGGGTCTAACTGACTAATTATGTTATCAAGTATTCAATCGGCCTAGGCTATGACAATACATCCACATTATGGCTACATCTCTTTAAGGAGGAAAAAAAGGCCAACTGCCATGAAAATCTCACAGGTGTAATGTTTCCGACTGCACACTAGAGGGCAATATTGTGCCGTTGTTCATCAACATGATGTAACGTTAAAAAACGCTGAAATAAATAATTGGCAAATTCCTTGTTCCGTTTCCTGATTTAATTAATTCATTCATTCATTCCCAGTAACGTACCAATCAAAAGTATTACACTAAAAGATAATTGTTAATTGGGTTCATGCAGGAAGAAGAAATGTTTTTTCCGTTACAAATTACCTTTACCTCCTCGATGAAAGAGTTAATTTCTGGCGCTGCCTTCTTGGCCTTCTTCTTCAGGTGTCTCTTGGCCTTGTTCACATCCTTCTCCACTTTCTTCCAGTCCACCTGCACGTAGCCGCTGTGATTGGCGATCTGTTGGGTCACATGACACAGATGAAAGTCAAGTGGTGATGAGATTACTCATTTGAATGCTACTTTACATTGAACATGACATGACTTATTCAGAAATGACTAATTCAGAAATGTATCAAATGGACAATGAAACATTAAAATGTGTCGAATGACACATGATTCTCACCTGGAGCAAAAGGAACCCGCCCCCTACCGCTGTGGCAGCGATCTTCCCCACTCTCTGGAACAGGTAACCTGCACACCTGTATGGGTTTTAGAACACAAGAGCATACGCCTTTATCAACACCACCAGTTTCATTGTCGGGGTTCTTCAATCAAGCCAGTCGATTTCTTGACCCAGGGTTGAATGGTCGACAAAATGTACAACATTTTATTGTCACCAATTTTTTTGACAAATGTGGTGCTCAGGATCCATAACTAGTTTATTAAACCACGGAAATAATGACATTGCGTTACAGTCAGGCCTGGTAATATTTTAGATTGATCTATCTGTTGTCAAGACGGGACAGAACCAGCTAAATAAATCTGCTTGTGACTGGAATGCTGTGCACACATGCACAGGCTTGCATTAGTCTGTGCAAAAACAAGTTAATAACCAGTGTGACACATGGCATTGCCGATAATAATAAAAAAAAGCAGCTGTTTTAGAGACATGTTGGTGATAAAAATAAAAAAAACTACCCAGTTCTTACCATCCGGTGACCCCTCCCATCATAATCTGCGTGGCCACAGAATATTTCTCCACAATGGGGCCAGAGTTGTTTCCAAACACTCTGCTCCACCACTGGTGCGTCCGAGCATATTCTGTCAGGTCCACCACCTCGTACACCTCGTCCTCGCTCTCCTGGTCGTCCGCACCTGCGAGTAATAGACACCACTGTTACACATGCACACCAGGGAAGCAGGACATCTGACACAACCGAGAAGCACATATGTGTTATTTAGACGCGTACTAATACTTATTTATACTCTATTATAAAAATGCAGGTGTTTTTTTTTTTTAGACACCGGTCGACCCGATGGACAGTCGACCAGCCAAAAATCGCAGGACTGGATTTAGCGTTGGATCAAATGATCACAGCGTCGATATTTCCGATGATTTGTCGTTCACATTTTCATTATAAATAATATCACACGCGAATATCAGCAAAGACGAATTGACCCGTTCTGTTTTAGCACGGGATAAACACGATGGCCTAACAAAAAGTCTCTCCTTACCATCCCTGGGATCCGCGTCCGCCATTTTGGAGAAAGCAGTGACGTCACCAGGATGTTGACAATACTAAACCCCGCCCACTTGGCGTGACGCTGTTGCCACGTCAGTAAATCCTTTGAACTTGTCTTCATTAGGCTCAGCAATTTTAATAGTTGCAGACTAGTTTTATACATGGTTCTAATTTATTGTGGCATGGGGTAAAATCTCGTTTGCTTGTGGTCACATTAATAATATACCTTTCACATTGTGCGAAACGGCCGCAAATGTTTTATAATTAATTTATTCCAGTGACATTTTACCCTATCGTGTAGACCAAACACAATTACCAACTGATAACACTTTTACATCCAATTGAATTAACACATGGCATGGGAGTTATTGTCGATATAGGAAACATCACTACACAGATATACACATACATCACTATTTTTCTGATACAAAAACAGTAGCCTATCAATGATTTGCCTGTGATTCGTGCCATATATATATGTCATGCCACATCGCTTCCAGAATAACCACGAAACATAGAAAGAAGTGTTTTAGTAATAGCAACATAAGACGTCTAAGCAAAAAATAACATGTAGCACGGCGAGTCATATGGCGGAGCCCGGCCCTTCTCATTGGTCGACGAGGAACGAGAGGGCGTGGCTACAGCAGCGTGGGTTCGGTTGGGTGACACAATTATAACAACTTTAGCTTCGTGGCCGTGAAGGATTTTATGGTCAAATACACACACTTTTAACACAACCGTCTTCTATTTTTTCCCCACACGCATCGCCACAACATCCACAGCTCGCGTTTGAAAATGTGACCGCCCCCGGAGGAAGGAACTACCGGAGAGTAGTAGTAGTGTTTCTCTCCACCTGAAACGGATTATTGTTACTACCCCATCCAAAAAAAAAAAAAAAAAAAAAATCGCATTTTTTTTTTTTTTTTTTAAATCCGGAGAGAAAAGTTTCCGATCATTCCTCTTGGTCTTCTACTAATTTTCTTCGTCGATTCGGGTGGATCGATTCGATTCGCGCACGCGGGGAGTCTCGAGTCGCCGCGGGTTTCCATGCAATCGCGCGGCGTGTCGCTCGCCGCCGCCGCCGCCTGCGCCGCCGCCGCCGCTCGGAGTCTCGGAGCCTCGGCTTCTGGTGGGGATGAGGACAAGAAAATGGCGGCGGGAAAAGCCAGCGAAGCCGAGGAGGACTTTCCGACACTGACAGCCCAGGAGAGGGAGAGCCTGGCCGCAATTGACAGGTCGCCGCCGCAACGACACCCTCTAACGTTCCCAAATTACCGTTGACAATGCGTGTGTGTCTCTCTTCTCCTTAAGCGTGTGTATGTCATAAAAAAAAATGTATCCCCCCCCACCACCACCACCACCAGTCGTTGGGGCTCTACTCTCTCTTATGTTTGTCTTCTCGCTTTTTTTGCAGCTCACTGTTTGGATTTCAAAGGCTCCGTGAAGATGGCGCCAGAACGAGGCCCTTGCTGATGAAGGTAGCGCATCTTAAAACTAAATCTGCGAACTAACCCGGGCGTTATTGTGCAACACAAACCCCCCCCCCTCCGGTATGCTTGCTTTAAGCTAGCCACCACGGTGTGTGAATGCATTCGGCCCGGGCCCTATCGCTGGAGGAGCACCACAGGCCAGCTAACCGCTAACCAGCCGCCCCGAAACCATTCACTCGGCTAACTCGGCTAGCTGGCTACCAAACCAGGAACAGCGACGCTGCACCTGCGGCTACGCAGCGTCGCGTTTTCTGCTAAGACAACTTTGCTTGGCTTTCCTTTAATCACCTGAAAGGTTGGAGCAACATTTGGGGGGGGGGAAAGCAGACCTAAGACCTAAGTGTTTGCAAGTGGCCCACCCGACCAACCATTCATACACACACTGTGCTCCGTAGCCGCTTGTAAATACAACCGTGTGTCGTTGTGTAACACCGAAGCTGCCATGGTGTTTTTTGTGTGCCTGACGTCCAGTGACTGTTATTAGAAATAATCACGTAGTTAAACTTTTTAGGTTTCTGTATGTTCAAGTGTTGCGTTCACGACAGCCTCGGAAATTCGTAAACGTGGGAAGTGTAACTATATTAACAACCCGACTGGAGATGCAAGAGAGCTGTGTGTGTACATTTTGCACTGGTCTCGTGTGTGTGTGTGTGTGTGTGTGTGTGTGTGTGTGTGTGTGTGTGTGTGTGTGTGTGTGTGTGTGTGTGTGTGTGTGTGTGTGTGTGTGTGTCATTCATCTGGGACATGTGTGACATCCAATTGCACTTCTGAAATTGGTTAATGTTGAAGAATATAATCTAGAATACGGTAGAATACAAATGTAGAAACATAACGTAGCTGACTAACGTGAACAAGCATCATTAATAATGGCTGGCTGCCCGTCCCAAGATGGCGGGACATCGATAGCTATATTCTCAGTTTTGATCACGTTATATCGGCATAACGACGCGATGTGTGATCGCGGTTGGATTCGCTTTAGTTCCAGGCGTCAAACGTTGAGCACGGTGACCGTCTTGGGGTCGACTAACGTGTTGTCATCTTCCTTTGTTTACAGTTTTCATTCACTATAATCCCGAACTACTGTGCGTTTATATGCGCGTATATGCGCTTATATGCGCGCACACCTGGTCTGCAGGCGACGCAATGCATTGATAACTTTGTCGAATTTGCACGACTTGCAGTACCCCCCCCCCCTCATCTTGTTTGACAGCTAGGGGTTTGGAGCGACCGTCTTGATACGGAATCTGATCGCTAGGTGGTGTGGATGTATAGGAGCTTTTCATTCAGGTTGTCAGACAAAAGCGCTGGGCAGTAGTGTAACCGTCATAGGGGATGCAAGGACAATGCACTGAATTGAACGTATCCTGGGCCTACCTCACATTGCATGAAGTGCCACATGCATTATTAGCCTATGCCGTGCTTGTAAATCAAACATGTTCATCGACAGCCATGTGTGTGTTTTGAGCTCACTGGCATTTTGACATTGCTACCCATAATGCCAAGGTAGCCAGCAAATCCTAAAATGCTCTTTTTCTGTCACTGATGCATATGGTTGTTTGCATGATGATGCTTTTGAAGCAAGCGGTGTGTAGCTCTCAATTCTTGTGGGCCGTTTTGGATTTGTTACCTCTGTAGGGATTCATTCAAAGCCCGTGGCGGTGATTGGTTGGAGGAAAAGGTGTGTGCAGGGTCTAAAATGAACACCTGCCACCAGCCATTGGTGGATAGATTTGACCATTTGGCAGGATTACATAGTAAAACAACAGTGTGGCCAGTAGATTCTTCCACTCTGGCAGGAAGAAAGACCAAATTCTAAAAGGGAATTTTGGATCCTGGGTGTGTGTCACATGCTTGTCGTTTCCAAATGGTTTTATAATGCAGTTGTACTGTAGTAAATTAATGGTAGCGATATCCCAGGTACTTGGCAAGTTACCTGTCTCGTTTGTCTTGTTTGGCTTTTAATGCTCTGATACACAGTACTCTTGGAGCCAATTGTAAGAGCCGGTGTAGTCGCATCACGGCGTCCTGCTGTGTGGACGTGTGTCTGTAGCGTTTGGTCTGTCCTCCTGTAGGCATTGCGAAGCGGAAGTTGAATTCGCTGAAATGTTAATTAAAATGCTAGTGTGTTGGATGAATGACATTTCGAGGTCGACAAGGATCCAAAAATGCAAGGCAGCGAAACAAAAAAGAAACTTGGCATGATAAAGCTTGCCCTTTGACGTGTCCCGAATATTTTGTCCTTCCCTGTGTTACGTTTTTGTTGAGTTATTTCTCGGTTGCAAACTGGAATGTAAATAATTGAATTCCGTCCAATAACAACCGTAAGATATGGCTGATAAGTCTCAGATATACATCTTCATTAGTTTATTGGACATGTTTGTCGACTTTGATCTCATCACATCAGTTCAAATGTGAGTTTTGTAGTTAACTGACCTAATGTGACCTAATGTGGTCCAGATTATTAGGCTTGCACAATGTATTCCAGTTGTATAGAAATTATAGTATATTTATTACAATGGCCGTGTTTACTTAATTCTATGCATCGGTAATTCAAAAGATAGATTAAGAGTTTGTTGGTGTTGTCTCACTTAAACCCCAAATAACACATTTTGAATGTGAGAGATATTTGGTTGTATCGGGCTAGGGTGTACATTTTCCTTTAGTACATAACATTGAGGCCACTCAACAGGGTTCAAGACCCTTTAAAAGCAGACTTTTAAAAGAATATTTTATTATTGAAATGATTATTACTAAACCTTTGCTTGCTGATAATCGGTTATTACATGGCCTTTATAATGAGTGCTTCACAAGCATGTTGTGAAACCCCAATTGCAACCTTCAGGCATTATTGAGCAAGATGCTCAACCCTTAACTTTAGATAGAAGCATTTACTAAATGACTTCAGTTCATAGTAAATGATGATAATATGGAAGCAGGCATAGAGTCCCTGAATAGGACCCGGGTAAAAAAAAAAAAAAACGTCCAGGTGCATTACCGTGACTCACATCCACAGGCAATTTGTTGGGGGTTTCTGATGAGCCTACCCTGCTTGTTTTACCTGGATGAAACCATGCATGGTCACAGTCTGTCTGAGATGCCCATCTGGACCATGCTCGTATTATATTATCCTAATACCTTTTCAGTTGAGAGTCGAGCACCCTCCTAGCCACAACACTGACCTGTACCCGTTACATTTCAAACAGTTTATTTGTGTTTCCAGGTGTGATGCATCATTTCCTGGCACCTTTTTTTTTATTTTTAACTGCAGGTTGTAATAGTTTTGAGTGACTTATGCCTTATGCCTGCATTGGTTGTGTTTTGTGTTAGTAGCTTGGTTGCGGCACTATCTACACCCAGATAACTGGTTTCACTGTCAGGACAGCCCTGGGTCAAGTGTTTTCTATTTGGCGGATCCATACATGTATAGATGGCAATATTGTGACATTTGTCACTTGATTGGATATTGATAAAAATGTATAATTAAAATGTTGTGCACTTAAGAATAATGTAATTGTGAATCTTATGTTATTCTCATATCTTCGTAATATGGTTTTAGTGATGCAAAAAACATGGAACATTTGAGTTTTATCCCAAATGTATTTCAATGCTACAACTTTTGATCTTGTAGAGAATGCTAATTAATGGGAAATCTTGTATTGTACTTATGTGTGCATAGCATGTTCTGGCGGCTTCTTTGGTGTTGGTCTTTCAGGCAATGCCGTATGTACGTGCAGAACAGCCATTTTATACTGTTCTTCATGATAAATATTTTGAGAGCTTTGGTTGTTTGGCTTTTAGGATGGGCCTCTCATTTTAGTTGTTTAACACCAAATTACTTCACAACTTGCATGTTTCGGAGTATTAGCGCTTCTTGGACTCTATACGGTTGGAGTAACTTCACTGAAGTTTATACAATAATCGGAACAATGACGGTGGCGTGAATCTCGTTTCTGCAAAATGTCTACAGAGTGCTGATTTGCATCTGGTGGCATTTTTTTCCCCACACCATAGACTTGGGAATGAATGGAGGAATCTAGACAGCGGCTGACCTTGACTGAGCATAAAATTCATCATGGTGCCACTTGGTAGAACGATTTCACAATCATAAAGTACGTTTTATTGGAGAGAAGCCAAGAGTCAAGTTTAACAACTTTTTGGAGATGAGGCAAGAAAACATATTTCCCGCTAAATTACCGGGATAACCGTTCAGGCATCGCTAGTGATTTTCACTATTCACACATGCAGCTACGTTTTGG
This sequence comes from Trachyrincus murrayi, assembly GCA_900323305.1. Taxonomy (NCBI): domain Eukaryota; kingdom Metazoa; phylum Chordata; class Actinopteri; order Gadiformes; family Macrouridae; genus Trachyrincus; species Trachyrincus murrayi. The sequence continues at coordinate 11,712 of OOFB01028773.1, forward strand.
AACATTTCCGTCTTGCTCCCTTTCATATATGGCATAGCAATGCCGTAAGAGATAGGGCCAAGGGACAGTCCAGCCGATTGCGGTAATGCCACACTCATGGATGCCATCCGCCATAGAACTCTCCAGAAGAAGGCCCTCTGCGTGGACCAAGAGGAGCTCCCTTATTTCTGAATCTGTCCAGTTTCCAGCCATTCTTGAAAAAAAGGATCTTGTTTGCAAACAAAAGAAGTTGTATTGCTATTGTTGTCGAATCACCCGAAAAGCATTGGCGCCTTAAGATAAACCGTAGCGGATTAAAATACGTCATCAGCGGAGTCTTGTGATTTTGGTTCACTCGCTCCATGTGAAAGTGTCTTGCGTCCGAGCGACATAACCCTTTACGTGCCTCTCCCTGCAATGTTGCTGCTTTCATTCACAACCGTACCGGCTGTGTTCCGGAAATGTCACCAGGTCTTTCCAGGATTTCAATCCCTGTTCCCATTCACACATGACCCCATGCAGGAAATGTTCCGGAACATTTCTGGGATAGACTGCATGTGTGATAGGGGCTAAAGGGTAGCGGTGTGAATCTTTCAGTATCTCACGATTCGATTTTGGTTCTTGGGGGTCACGATTTGATTCAAAATCGGTTCTCGATTGAAAATTCCCAGTTCAAAATCGATTCTCGATTCAGTACATAGGGGTACTAATTTCAGGATCTACTCCAGTCCGCTGTGCGCTAAGAAAGGCCGTGTGGCCAATGTATGGCATGAAAGCAGAGTTAAGTGTGTATGAGATTATGTAGGCCCCTTTATGTCTACATTGCCTTCTACACTGTCCCAACTGTAATGTAAGATGTACTGTAACTTTTTTTTTTCCTTCTCTGGTCTGGCCAGACAACACAGGCAAGCCAAATGGGTGCAGCTGCCAGACACGGTTGTGGCTATCCAATTTATTGCCAGACATGTCATGTCACTTGCACAGTCAGCTGGACAACCCCTTCCACAACCACTCAGCTGTGCTGTCAATCACCCATCCTGGTCCCTCCCCTCATTCCTAAAACACTCAGCCTTTTGAAACGAACGTACTGCTTTTGATCCATGTATGTTCAATGTAGTCAGGGATGGTCGCCGTGGCGACACCTGGTTAGAGCACCTATAATTCTATAAGTTTGAAATTCATTTAAAGAAAATCAAACATTTACATAATGGCTAATAATGGCAATGATGCATATGAATACATTCTTATGTAATGTATTGTGCTACTTTTTATGTATTTTTAGCTAACAATTAATGGAGAATTATCAATACCTTATGAATCAACCCTTTCCAATCAATTATAAGTCAACCTCGGTTGACTGGTTCTCCATTTCATAACGTGAATAGATGTATGCTTGTTGCATGACATTAAATCATTGTGCGATATTCAAACATTCTTTAAGAGTGCTGTTACCTTTAATTGCCGATGTTGTCGGTAATGACATACTCTTAAGGCGTTCTGTTGTTATTATGTCTTTTAGCCGTATACATCCACGCTTTTTTTCCTCTCAACTGAGATTATGTTTCTTGAGTGGTAATCCCCACACTCGCTAGTACATTGTACCACTTTGAGAAACGACAAGACCGACGGAGCTGTCGAGATTTGTTGTCTCTGGGAGCACTTTAAACTAACCGATAGCCTGTTAGCCTGCTGTATGCTAATCGTAACCAAGTGCTTTCATAGCTGATATCATTAGTTGTAATAAAACCTTTAGTAATAATCTGTTTCATTTAATAATGCTGGGGGCACATGCTCTCACAGGCACATGACGAAACACAGACAACGCTGGATTTTAACAGGTTTAGTATTTAACTATTCAAATATACCTTCGGAAACGTAACGATTATCGGAAGCTTGGAATTTGAAAGTAAGCATTCGGGCCAGCCCTCCTTTCCAATGAAAAAAAAACTTTTTTTACAGACTTTCGTCTATTTTTTACAGCACATTTATTCTCATCGGTTAACGGTTAATTGAAGAAAAAGTCTGAATTAGCATGCGTAATATTGACTGTTTGCTTCGAGCAGGTGTTCTTAAACATGTTCTTCTCCGGGGCCCAAAAGGTAATTTCAGTGTGTCCATGGGACCCAACCGCACACTCAGAAAACTCTGAGCACACTGGAACAGTTCCGGTATGCTCAGAGCTGTTCTGTGCGTTGTCAGGTCGCGACCCACCTCCCAACTGGATCGTGACCTATTTTTGGGTCCCGATCCCCTTAGTTTGAGAAACAAACTGGCTATCCTCAGGCGGCCTGAACAACAATTTTCCCATCGTTCCCGAGTGGCCGCTTAATTCCAACCGACACCATTTTCCCCCCAACTTGGCATCGCTGAGCTGTTCAAAGAGGAGGAAGAGCGAGATGGTCTTCCTCCTCTCCGGTGTGTAAACACGACGGCGAGGCCTTGCGGCACAACTCACGAGGTCCATAATCGCTTGCGATGCCATCATCGCTAGCGGTAAGTGTGTTGAAAGATTGTGTGTGTGTGTGTGCGTGTGCGTGTGCGTGATTTAAGTGGGCCGTGTGTGTGTCGCCATGGCCCCCCACCACATGTGTGCGGTGTGGAATCGAACTTGCCGCTTCCTCTGCCGTGATGTTTGAAAGCAGCTGGTCGTAGAGGGCAGCGGCCACTTGGCACAGACCCCCGTCTCACCACGGCCAACAAAAGCAGTTTGTCTGTCGGCGAGCCCATAAGCCCACACAAATGTTTAGCTTAGCATCAAGATTATAGACGAAGACACTATTCATTTTGACCCTCCGCTATTTTTTTCCCCGCCCCGGGAACACTTTTGGCTTCTTGCTTTGTAATGCCAACATTTTGATATTTATCTATGAAAATCCAATTTTCTTATCATCTAGATGCTCTTTAGCAAGTCAACCAGTAATCCAAACAGACCACACTGAGATGTGTGTGTTTGTTGTGGTGGTGGTGGTGGTGTACGTACTTTGATTTCATATAAAATACCTCAAAAAAAGCTGAGATGCAATCACCCAGTTTTTGTGCGACCAACTTATGTGGTATTAGGGGCAGCACTGTCACCAGTGTAAAATGTTAGCCTGGAGCCCTGACTTATTCAAATCTCCTTCTGGAAGCGTCACCCACCCGCTCGCGCGAGTGAGTTTTCTTCGGTAGAATATCGCTTTTTTCGCCCCCGGCCCAGGCTCTGTGCCGTCTCCCCCCAGAAGTTCTGCTATAACAAAGTAGGACTGCTGGATCCAAGATTAGGTTTGGAGAAACACGCAAGCCAAAAGCAGGAAGCCAAACTGTATGAGGGGGACGGGCTCCAGGTGGCTTGACCCCTACGGTGACTGATGCACTGGTCATTTTAGAGTCATGATGTCCACAGGACATCATGACGGACCACAAGGACCGGACCTCAGCAGTCAATCATGAGTGACTTGGGTTATTATTTTAATTTTTTTTACCTTCGAACACCTGAGATACTGGATGTTATGTCTTTTAAGATGTGCGTTGTTAAGAACTGGGAATGCTTGTCTGCTAAGCACTGTGTTTAGTGTTTTTATTGCGGGCCTAATATAATATTGATTTCAGATTTTTGTGATTTGCTGCTTGGATTCGCTGTTCTCAATGGCGGCATCGCAGTAAAGAGATCAAAAGTTGAGATCATTTTGTTATATTGTTTTAGAAGGGGAAAATTAAATGCGAGTTGATCTTGGCGAATCCAAATTGGCACATTGTCGACGCCCAGTTGTGAACATTGATTCATGTCCTTATTGCTCGGCTCTACTTTGGATGGTACTACCTAGTAGTGCCGTGAGCCAAACAGTCAAACAGTTGACTCGTCTCCCGTTGAAATACAGTCGGTGTTGAGCGATCCACCCTGAGACCAGACAGCAAAGGTCAACAACATGATTGTCGAGTGTGTTACCTGACGTCTGTCAACGTCTCATACACATGTGGTGTTTGGTTTCTCTCAGCCGTCTGTCTGTGTTTGTGTGTGTGTGTGTGCACGTGTGTTGGTTGTTGAGAAGTTACCTCAGGCAGTTAGCAAATGCTGTCATCTGAAGCGACTTGCAAACTAATTCAGACACATGCCATTAAGGAGGATGCTTACAGGTAAGTTGTGGACATTGGGGATCGAACCTAGTACATTTCGGCTGGGAGTCACACCCTTGCGGTTAGCACTAAACTATCCTGCCTTTGGGACAGCGATGCCTCAGCAGTTGGAGACTTGTCAGACTGCAGGGTTGCTGGTTCAATCCCTTGACTCCTCCCGGTAAAGCGTTATTGTTTTGCTTGTGTCCTTGAGCGAGAACCCATAACCAGTGCAATCCTGGTGGCCTTGCATTGCTGGTTTAGGAACGTTGTGCGAGTGTGGTCTGAATTAATGTGCAGATACCTAGCCATTCAAATTGAGGAGAGTCAGTGTGACGCTGCATTAGCGCACTGCACTAGTGCACTGAAATGATTCCAACGAAAAGGAAGAAATCCATGAATTCAAATGAGTTGGCCCTGGGCATCCCCCGTCAAACTATGCATGAGTAACAGCCACGTCTCTGATTGGTGGATGCAAATCTGCTGTCTGTGTTTTTTTGGGACGTTTTTGCTTATGGCACTTTTCCATGTAAAACAGGATATTAGGGCAGCACTAAACTCTCAATAGTGGGAGTAGTCTGAGAACGGCCCAAGATTGCGATCAATATTATGTGTTGTTGAAATGTTATGCAAGTCTGTGGTCACAATTGGCCTGAAAACTTAGTTGATGCGGTTGCATGTCACAGGGTATTGTAGCAGCTAGGTTTTGGGTTTGGTTCCGTTCAGTAGCCTACCGTTAGACTGACTTGAGCAAGGGGCCTAAGGCTTGTTCGTTTAATAAGAATTAAATATTTAACATTAATAATAATTTACTTCATTTATTTAATGTACTAATTTATTTAATTTGCAAGTCTCTTCATCTTGAAGGCTCTATTGTGGCCCACTCTAGTTTGAAACGTTTATGGTTCGAAACATCGATACTCATTGGCCGTGGCAACGTTAAAGAATTATCCGATGTATGTGCGGAATGGACCCTTTTCACAGGTCGTCAATAGTAGAGTAAAGTAACTTCCTGTTCCTGTCATTATGTATGGTCAGCGTATATTTACTTGACTAGTTGTGTCTATACTGGTGCACTGCCACACCTAAATCAAACGGACCCATCGTTGGTGTTATGAGCTACACCTGTGTTTTTCCTACTGTGATAAGGGCCCATTCTATGGAAACATTGTTTTAGTTTTATTCAGTTCCCCATCACTAGCCCATACAGCTGTGGTGGTGATTATATTACATACTGCGTCAGATGATGGGAGTATAATTATTTTGATGTCGGGCCGATCAAGCGTTTTCCTCTCTGGCTTCTTCCATTTCTCTCCATCTCTGAAATTCATTTAGTTTCACTTTCGTTCTTGCTTAGCATTTTACCCGAGTATGTGTAGAACTGACAAACACACACCCCCAGCCACACACACGACACCCAGCCACACACACGACACCCAGCCACACACATGACACACACACACGCACACACACACACAGATACACACACACACACACACAGACACACACACACAGACACACACACAGACACACACAGATACACACACAAACACACACACAGAGATAGACACAGATACACACACAGACACACAC
>OOFB01028789.1:0-13528 GCA_900323305.1 Trachyrincus murrayi
CTCCTCCAAGACTCTCCTCTTTTCCTCCAGAGTTCTCCTCTTCTCCTCCTCCAGAGCTCTCCTATCCTTCTCCTCCAGAGCTCTCCTCTTCTCCTCCTCCAGAACTCTCCTCTTCTCCTCCTCCTCCTCCAGAGCTCTCCTCTTCTCCTCCTCCAGACCTCTCCTCTTCTCTTCCTCCTCCAGAGCTCTCCTCTTCTCCTCCACCAGAGCTCTCCTCCTCTCCTCCTCTTCCAAAGCTCTCCTTTTCTCCTCTTCCAGTACTCCCCTTTTGTCCTCCTCCTCCAGAGCTCTCCTCTTCTCCTCCTCCTCCAGAGTCCTCATCTTCTTCTCCTCCTCCAGAGCTCTCCTCTCCTTCTTCCAGAGCTCTCTTCTTCTCCTCCTCCAGTCCTCTCCTCTTCTCCTCCTCCAGAGCTCTCCTCTTCTCCTCCTCCAAGACTCTCCTCTTCTCCTCCTCCTCCTCCATTTCTTTCTCCTTTTGCTCCCTTGCCCTCCGTCCCTCTTCCTCCTCCTGCTGTTTTTTCATCCTGTCTTCCTCTTCTTTCTTTTTCTGCACCTCCTGCGCCGTCATCAAGGGAGGCAGTGCTTCAACAGCCTTGAGCTTTGTACTGCAGGGCAGAGAGACAGTACACCTTAATGCTACATGGGTTCATACTGCAGGGCAGAGAGACAGTACACCTTAATGCTACATGGGGTCATACTGCAGGGCAGAGAGACAGTACACCTTAATGATACATGGGTTCATAGTCTGTGCTCATCGGGTTCATTTCTAATGTTATGATCATTTGTTTCACAGTTGCTTGAGTCACTTGCTACCTGGAGTTGTCTTGTTTAACTGCCCTCTTTGATAGTGATTATACTGTTTAATTTCAAAGCAGCACACATTTTACACATCTGTGTGTGTGTGTGTGTGTGTGTGTGTGTGTGCGTGTGCATGTGCGCGCATGTGTATGCGTGTTTACTCACCCTGGAGGACACCTTTTGATGGTGTCTCGTTTAGAGTCCTCCTCTTCCAGGAACAAGCCTCCTGACGGCAGGCTCTGATTTAATGACTCCAACATGATGTCATCAAAATCTGCCTCTGGCTCAGCCAATGGCGGCTTTGCAACTTCAAACGGTTTATTGGTGGGCTTTTTAGTGGCAGCCACTTCTTTGTTTTTTTTGGGTGTAATAAAAGCTGCCAGCACATTGGTGGAGGGCTGCTGAGGGGTGGAGCTCTCAGGGCTGGCAAATGGCCAGGGAGGGGGCGGGGCTACAATCAGCTCGGAAAGGATTTGTCCAGAACTGGGGATACAGGGACACCGAGGGTCAGGGGTTGTTGTGCAGCGATGCTGGTGAGTAGTATGGTGGGGTTTCACAGGACTTGGGGGAACAAGGGAACACACAGGGAACACACAGCCACGCACGGCACCACGTTTAAGTAGTTGCCAGACAAGGATCAGCTTGCAAAAATTGACGAAATGGTTGCCACGTTTAACAAATGCAAGTGCCAGGGCACACATTTGTTTTTTTTGCTTTAAGGATTGTGCAAAAGTGAGAGAACACACTAGCCAGCTGTGTGCTCATAGGACGGAGTGGGAACATTAGTGGTTGAAATGTTGTGAAATGTTCAGCCGTAGAGGAACAATAAGTTGCGACTTCCTGACCTCAATGAGACCACGTATATATTTTGAAACAGAGGCATACAATGGCTGACAATGGTCCATATTTGGTTGTCCATGGAAAGAAGGCAACCATTACTGTCAAGGCCAGCAAGGGTTAAAAGGGAATGTTTTAACGGTTAACGTTTTTTGACCGTTATGGGATACTGTCAATACAAGCAACCCCAGCCATGAAACAACTCAGTGAGTGACTCAAGCAAGTGTTGATCGACATCAATAGACAATCAGTTAATCACACCACAATACAGACATTCAAGGCCGATAAGCCTTAAATTTCATGAGTTTTGAACCAAAATCTGGGTGTAGGAAATGAACTCACTGCAAACAAAGGGGTAACTTAACACACACACACACACACACACACATGTTTGAAACACACATTCCAAACGATGTAAACAACAACAACCAATCACATGAGATGGCGAATGTCGCTAAATGTAAGTGAGATTGTGATAAATAGGCACTGAACAAGGCCGTGTAGAAATGTCGATTCGTTCGGCTGAACACCAACATCAAAATGCACTGGCATGACTTGGTTTCAAGCTGCATTGTCACTATGTACCCACATGTACTGAACAAATGTCATCTGATTTTAATTTGTAGCACACTTTGAAGAACCTGGTAAAAAATTATGTGAGCTCACCTGATGCTCTTTGGATCCTCTTCGTCTTCTTCAGCAATGGTCTGCGTGGATCCTTGGGCCGGTGTGATGTTCTGGTTGACTACTCTCATACTGGCCACCGTCCTGTTGCTCTGAGACTCAGACTCCTTGGGGTTAGGGGTAGCGGCATTCATTTCCATAGCAACCGGGAGCATGTGCTTCTCCGCTTGGGTCGATGGAGGCGCCCGTACTGTGGGGTCAAAAGAGAAAAGTTTAGTTCCTGTGTTTTGTAAGGAGGAAGACGAGCGAGGAGAAGAATGCAGTTCTCGCATGATAAACAACAACTGTCTTATTATTTGGTGCATAATGGGATCAGTTAGTCCTTGGTAGTTTTTAGTAGTTGGTAGAAGATACCACAAGTCTTATTAGCTCAGCTTCTGTTCTTCTTAGGCTTTATTATTCTCACTTTCGTTATAGGGCTTGTTCATCGCGACGTCACATCGCCATGACCGCTGCCATGTTGGAAGCATAGGAGCATTGGAATGTTACTTATTGTCTTGGTAGTAATGTTTTTTTGGTCATTGTTTAGTAATTGATCTGGAAATTATTTGTCATTACGGGAAGACATTTTTATGTTTGAAACTGCCACAGCGTTTCACACGTGAGACGTGGCAAAAAAAGTTTTCATTAGCCTAGGTTGGTATATTTACATTGATTTAGGATTTTACAGTACTACAACTCTCTTCAGTCGTCTCAATATGGCGGAGTATCGCCAACAAAATATCCCATGATGCATTGTGATGTACAAGCCCTATTATTCTCCCTTGCCCTATTATACAAACTTTGGCACTTATCTCCTCACACAATTTTTCACCTAGAGACTCCATTCAAATTTTAAAATGTTTATTTTGGCTTGGAATCACATGCTATCATTCAAATTTTGTAAATATTGTATACTTTTAAAAATATTTGACTTTTAAACATTACATTTTATAATGGAAGTCAATGGGCAGACTGGACAGCAACCACTTCAGACATAACAACTCGGCCAATTTTTTCTTTCTGCAGGAAATGCATTTTCTAGTTTCATTCTCTTGCCCATGGTAGTTATTGGCTGGTGTGCCCACAGTCCAGACTCTGTTCATGCATGGTGCCCCATGGTGGAACAAGCTAGCCTAGCTCCATACGATCTACAGAATCCCTATCTTTAAATCTGAAAACACTTTTGTTGTTGTTTTTTTGTAGTTAATGTTTGTGCTTTGATTGTTCTCAGTCTATCTATTCCTACAGTATACATCCACAGGTTATGTACCTGGCTGACAGGAGCTAGGAGGAGGTGCAGCGGGAGAAGGTGCAGCAGCAGGAGGAGCAGGAGGAGATACAGGAAGCTGAGAAGAAGTGAGACTGAAAGGGGAGGAGCCAAGCAGGGAAGTGGACCGAGAGGTCGTGCGAGGGGGCGAGCGGCGGGGCAGGGAGGCGGAAAGGGGTGGGGCCTCCGGGTCACACAGGGCATCGAGGTCAGGGCTGGTCAGCAGGGGGATAGGGCTGATGTCGCCGCCAATCAAAGAGTGAGGGGCGGGGACTGTGGTGTCCGATCCAGGCCACGAACCCTGACCCCCTGAGAACGGGAGGACAGGCAGGTGAAGGAACATAAAGGAAGAAGATACACAACAGCGTGGAGTGCATTGAGTTGAGTGAAGTTATAAGAAAGAGAAACAGGAAGGAGAGAGGTAGGAGTTCAGGGAAGAGGTGAACAGTAGAGGTGGTGATGAGAAAGACAAAGAAGAAATGAAGAAGTTAGAAGATGGCAGAATGAGGAGGATAGGGGGATGAAACAATGCCAGGAAAAATAGATTCATATTCAGAGAATATGAGAGAGAGTAGGAAGAGAGGTCAGAAGAAAGGGAGAAATAGTCAATGGAAAAGTACAGCAAGACAATCCCTACAATAATCATGTAGAATAACTAGGACAAGCAGATGACAGTTAGACACAGTTGATGACTCACAACCTCAGCTCTACCAGCCCTGCAGGCCACCAGCAACACAGAGGAAATCATCAATGATTCAATTTGTACAATTGTGCAATGTGACACAACAGCAAATCCTGGTAAGGTGTGTGTTGAAACAGGAATTACTGTTGTAACACACTGTAACCCCAAAGCACGCCAGTCCTATCCTGCATTTCACCAATTGTTTCAGACCAAAAAATGACTTTAGCACTTTTACGTCACCATAGTTACCTGGCTCTGAACTAGGGGATTTTTTTATAGTTGCGGCCTTATTTGCCCCTGTCTTGTCAAATGGAGGAGTGTCTGTGGCGAATGGGGAGGGAGAGGCGGGACGAGCCACCGTCTTGACAATATGAGGTCGGAAAATATGAGCATGAACTGGAAGGAAGAAAGGAAGGAGTGATGGGAGTAGATGAGACAAAGTGATACTTAATTAAAGAAAAACAGTAAGAGAGACAGACAGTCAGAGAAAAAGTTGAAAAGAAAACCATTTAACAGGTTAAAGTAAACAATAATCAAAGTAGCCTAATCAGTTACCTTAGCTAGACTAAGTAGCTAGCTAGCTAGGCATTACATCAGCTAGAATGAGTAGCTAGCTAGCTAGGCGTTACATTAGCTAAAAGAAATAGCTAGCTAGCTAGCTAGGCGTTACATTAGCTAGAATGAGTAGCTAGCTAGCTAGGCGTTACATCAGCTAGAATGAGTAGCTAGCTAGCTAGCTAGGCGTTACATTAGCTAAAATAAATAGCTAGCTAGCTAGGTGTTACTTTAGCTAGATAGTGGACAGAGTAGAAAAGAGGCACACCAGAGATTTGTTCAACTGCACTTTCGCTTTGCACCTCCTGGAGGCACTGCTGGGAAGAAACTGAAGCAGAAGGAGGGAAGGGAGGACATGGGAGGACAAGAAAAAAAGGAATTGAATGAGTAAAAGAATGAGAGTGAAGAAAGTGAAAAAGAACTACTAGTAATTAACAGAGAAAGGGCACATAGTTACATTAGTACCATAGCATGTTGTTATCTAACACGTGATGATCTCTCCCTAAACTGCAGCATGCCTAAAATGCATTTGAGCATTGACTCAAATGCATGTATAACACAATACCACAACTGCAGTGCACTTTCTAATTAAGCAAGCCGCTATTTATAATCATACAGAGATTAACCTCACAAAAAATTGCCTACATTAATTAAAAATCAAACCCAGGAATTAGAGCAGGCTGCTGAAACTCTGGGTTTAGCCAGATTCTCTGAAAAAGGTCTTTATCTGGGTTATAGTCTCAAATGGCTTGACAGGCCTACATCAGAAGACACTCCCTAACTCTAAGTCTACGGAAGGAAATGGATCCCTCCAATGTCAAGGTTTATATTATACATTATTTGCTTGATTTACTACTTTATTTGCCTATGGGGCAGCAGCAATTTCACAATAATTAGATTCTAGAATTATAGCTAAAGAACAACGTGGTCGTGTGTAGATGTATGCGAAAGTTAGTGAAGGAAAGTAAAATAAATTCATGAAAAAAGGCCTGAAAAAGCTTGACGTAAATGCGGTAAATTTACACTAGCATACAGACAGGCACTAAAGTAATGTTGTGAGTCCCAATGAGACAATGAAAGACATGAAGCAGTCATATATACAAGCCAGTCATATACCTTTCCCTGTGTTGGGCTGGAAGATTCTGGGCAGGGAGGGAGGCTGAGAGAGAGACCTGGTGAGGGTGGGTACTGTGGAGGTTCTCTCAGAGGACTGGGTGGGTTTTGGGCGAGAGAGAGACGCAAGAGGAGGCTGAGGCTGAAGGGTGGAGGTCGGACGGGGAGTTAGGGGAACGGCGGATCCAGGGGGAGGGCCTCGATGGAGGCCAGAGATAGAGGAGGAGGAGGAGGTAAAGGAAGGTTGTTTGGTACCAGGGAGGCGGTGAGTGTCGGGTAATGAAGCCACAGGGGTGGGCGCTATCACAGTGGATGAGGTGACATTGAAATTATGGGATGGGGTCGGTTGGGATAAGGAGGGCGTGGCCACCGCGGAAGTCTTGGGAGACGGACAACTGGGTGACGGGGGAGGCGCCACGGAGGGAGAAGGGAGAGACGACGCGATTGGTGCGAGGGGAGTGGCTGCTAAGGCCGCCGTGACCTCAGAGCACAACGTGGACAGGGGATTGGACGATGTAGAGGAGGCGGGGCCAGATGCAGGACAGGCGTCGGCGGGTGGGGCAGAAGCGGCGGGTGATTTGTGTTTGGAACGGGGAGAGGGCTGAGGGGTGGCGCCGGCGGAAGTCGGGGTGGCTGGTTGGACGGGTGCGGAGGAGAGGGCGTGTCTACAGCGGCGAGGGGAGGGGCAGGGGGTGATAGGGAGCGGAGGCCGAGTGTGAAGGGCAGGACTGGGAGGCCCAGACACAGGCCTTCCACCGTCTCTGCCACAGACTGGAGGTTAATGGACGGATGGATGGATGGATGGATGAAGGGAGGGATAAAGGAGGGATGGGCAGATGGAGGGATGAAGGAGATAGAAGGGGAGAAGAGGTTGGAATTTGTAGAAAAAGAACATGGAAAGATTACAGAGGTTAAAATGGAAAATGGGAAATAAGAAGATTTGAAATAATTGTATACAATTATGATAATATTTGTTATGATCGTTGATTTATGCATGATTACAGATCATTGACATGAGTGATGGTTGGATGAACTCGTTTAGAGGTTAACATAGACATAGAAGTGAAATATATAAATATGATTTGTTTGTATAAAGTGGGAGAGAAAAGAAGAACTGAGCCCAAGAAACAGGAAGTGACAGAGTGCTAAACGGGGAGTGAAAGTGTACAGGAAGTATTAAACAGGAAGTGAGAGAGGACTGGTACCTGAAGTTGGGAGTGTCCTCTGGACGGGCGGAGGGGGTGCGGGTCGGTTGGGACGAGTTAGGGTGTGTGAGGCTTGCAGCCAGAAGAGGGCAGTGCAGCACAGGAGAGAGAGAGAGAGAGGGAGCAAGAGAGAGAGAGAGAGAGAGCAGAGGCAAAGACAATAAGAACAAGAGAGAAGGAAGACCCAATAGAACTAGAAGAGATAGGCAAGAAGTGACACGCAGGCAGGACAAGAGGTGTTCTGTGTGTATGGGTGTGTGTGTGTGTGTGTGTGTGAGGTACACGCCAACCTGCAGCGGTGATAGACTTCTTGTCTTCGTCTTCATCGCTCTCGTTGAAGTCGTCCATGTTGCCGACGTCGGAGGGTTTAACGCTCATCAGGCTGGCCACGCTCTGCATGTCCTCGTCACTGGAGGACACACACACACCACATCATGTGAAATGTCTTTTTATTAATAATTAGTACTTTTTTCCACTCTGTGATAACTGTCAGAATGTCAGTCAGTCGTCTCTTTATTTACATCGCTCGAAGTGGTGAACGGTACACCTAAGTTCTTGAGTGTGTATTAATACAAGTATTCTTAGACCCAGACTTGAAAGGTTTTCCATTGCTTCAAACTTGAAAGAGTGAAATTTGCACAGTTCTGCACCACATGAGAAAAAAAAAGAATAATATATCATCATCACCAACTATATATATATTTGGTGACAATGACATCATTCCTACCATACACAGACACCGTGACATCATCTCTCAAGGACAAATAACAAATCATCACACTAGTCGTTACCATGAGCAGCACAATGCGTCGCGTTGCCTTTTTTTCTCTCAGCCAACCGCTAATCTATACTACACAACTACACGAACACTCACGTAGCTTTCCCCTCCCGCAGGAAGACACAGGACAGGGACAGCTTGAGGGTGGCTTCCACCACCTTGACGGACAGGGGCTTCAGCTTCAGCGTGAGGTCCGTCTGGGTCGGCGTGGGGCTGGCAAACTTCCTCATGTTGACGTCGGCCGACGCCAGCACCTTCCTGTGGCCCTTGCTCTCCTGTTGGGGGCGAGGGGGGGGGGGGGTTTAGTATCGGAACACATACAGGCAGGTATGGCGACGGAAAGATTGTGTTTCAGTTCCTAGTCGTACCACCGCACAGATGCCTGGGGTGCATTCAAACCGTCACTTTTAGAACGTTGTAATAGACTTGTTATTCTAGTTAAGCTAGTGAATTCATTTTGTTTGGACTTTTACAATAGGACCCAAGGTTTGGTAGACCTTGCTTTAATGTATGGAGATTCAGAGAAAAAGCTGGCGGTACTTTTAAGAGATGCTATATGTTAATACTTACCATACTGAATGGGTAACATGCTATTCAAAGTGGGTATTTAAAAGGCCACATCTAAACAGCCACGTTCCCATGTGACTGTAAACATGACTGAGGCGAAAAAGTAAGTAGGGTGGAGGATTGCGCAAGTTGAGGCAGAACACTCCTCAATTTCTGGAAGAAATTGAACTGCGTAACCACTTCAGCATTAAATACCGATTCCATTGACAAATGGCATTATAAGAAAAAGTACAAAGTCCAGAGAAAAAGTACAGAACACTTTCCATAATAAAGACAAATACTGAAATACTTACACCCTCAATAACAAATGTCCAGTCCTTGTCCTCAAATTCGTCTGCATTGGCTTCCTGCGAAGACAAGAGCATACTTTAATACTTTGATTTCAGGCACAACTGGAAAAGTGCAACCATAAAGAGTCTTCTGAACCTATGAAACAGGCTCACTCTTGATCTGTGGTAAACAACAGTGTGTGTCCAGTAGCATTAAAGTGGTTTAAACGTGACGGTACCTTGAAGAGCGTAACAGAGATGTCAACATTCTCGGGGACTGGCCAGATCACCACGCCCCTGTATGGGTTCTTAATGCCGGGCTGCCAACTGTGGAGCTGAATGACAAACATGATGTCAACAAACACACAACATGCAAATCCCCTGTGTGTGTATATGTGGTGTGTGTCTGTGTGTGTGTGTGTGTGTGTGTGTGTGTGTGTGTGTGTGTGTGTGCATGTGTGCGTGTGTGCGTGTGTGTGTGTGTGTGTGTGTGCATGCGTGTGTGTGAGTGTGTCTTTACCTTGGAACACATACGCCTGTTTCTCCTGGTCCACACCACCCTCAATTTGTCTGGTTGCCTGGAAACACAAGTCCATAAACAACACTTAGGGAGGTGGTATGCAAGATGAGGTACAATTCTCCATCCACTACACACTTAGTAATAATATGTCACTACACTTTCCCTTTCTCACTGCACATACATCGAAATTACACCATTTTGTATACGAATTACCACGTCTCCACCTTAGATTACATGGTTATAACTTTATATAAAGAAGTTTGACTTCACGTAATTAGGTATTAGTTTGTTTTGAAGTCGGTCATTGGGCTGGTAGCACATGATTTAGATTGTTTAGCTACAGCAGTAGAATACTTATTTCATCGTGCTGACAGGTCAATACATGTTGGACTGTGACATTTAAATTTTTTCTTGTCTACGGTAAATGCCCATGTGCCCTGATTTACTGTAAAAATGTGTTTCACAATTTAGTCATGTGATGAAAACTCAGACCAAACCAGCTCTCATGACATGCGGATGAGATCCACAAAAACACTAAATGGTTTGGTATTCGTGTGCGGGCAGGGCGGACTGGGCATCTGTGACTCCCGGAGGACTACAGAACAGCCAGTTCCAGGACGTCCGTGGGCCTGGCCTAGAACTGTATCAGGGCAAGTAGATCTGACACTACAAAACAAGTTTGTACAGGATATGTGTTTGAAAGTTTGAATTTGTGTGCGTGTGCATGCGTGCGTGTGCGTGGGCATGTGCATGTGCACACATGCACATCCATCCGTGTGTGTGTGTGTGTGTGTGAGGCCGATATATTGCAGGAAGTGAAACAGGAAGCTGCCAAGTCATGTGACCGGTGGCTATCTGAATGTGTGGAGTGCCTGCTAACAAAGACAGGGAAACATGTAGGTGTACATATATAAACAACAC
Organism: Trachyrincus murrayi; assembly: GCA_900323305.1. Taxonomy (NCBI): domain Eukaryota; kingdom Metazoa; phylum Chordata; class Actinopteri; order Gadiformes; family Macrouridae; genus Trachyrincus; species Trachyrincus murrayi. Next base: position 10,179 of record OOFB01028789.1, read on the forward strand.
GCATTCTGAAGAGATTGTAAACATTTAGCATACCACCGAGTACAACCATTCATTATTCATAATCCATGGTTATCCACAGTAAGTAACGCAGTGTTTATGACCAGTTAAAGACAACACTTGAAGGCAACATGATAATATCCCCATGACCAACTCCTTCAGTTACTCCACCTGCCCACGCCCCCACCTCCTCCACCCGCTACTTCTATTAGCACGGCTCTTCTGACCCCCGAACAGCCATGCTGGACACACACACACACACACACACACACACACACACAGTGACACAGCAATGTAAGTAAATGTGCATACAGAGCAGATTAGTAATCTTCCCCCCAACACACACACACATACAGATAGTCAATATGTCAGCAACGTTGCATGACGATGACCTGTAAGTCCCGGGTGGTGAGGAAAGGGAAGGGCATTATTAGAGACGTATCACCTATGTAGCGTATTAGAGTGCAGGGTGCCAGTCCTCCCAACCAACCGGGCACTGGTGACATGCCGTGTATAGGTCTGTGATTATGGTGAGTTGTTGTGTTGTTGTGCTGTTCTCTTAGTGGTTAGCGGTGTTGTAGTTGTCTGTTTGTGTGTCTGACGATTTCCGAAAGGACTAATACATATCTATCTATCTATCACGCACGCACGCACACAGAGACACACACACACACACACACACACACACACACACACACACACACACACACATGCACGCAGGGGTTCACTGACACATGCTCTAATCCTCTCAGCCGTCAATCAAAAGGGGGAACACTCACACGTTCCTTCTTGTGTTCTCTTTGTATTCTTCACACTATTTATTCCATCGTCCTCTGTGGGACACTGACAAGACTTTTATCTTGTATTGACGATTATCTGCTGCTTACACAAGTACAGCATCCTGTGCTGTCGGCATATTCCAGAGTGATAAGAAGCGTCAAGTCTCATTCAGCCACAACACTACAGGGGCGAATGTGGTTAGTAAGACCTGACCCCAGAATCTATACTGTATATGATTTAGGTACACTTCACAAAACAAAACTGAACTCCTGAACTGTGTTCTGATCACAGGCTTATGCTTCACAGTCATTCAAGACGAACTGAGTTGGGCACACATGTGATGCTGTCACTGGTATGAATGGGGTTGTACAGTCAAGCTAGTGTTGCTAGGGACAGTCGCCAAATAATATTGGCAGACCCATACTCTGCCATACTCTTCCTATCCAACAAATATGCATGTCAATGGCGCTTTTGAATCAGCGCAAACAGACTATAAACTGTAACGACGAGGCCATTGTAAAGTTAACTTGTGATGTGTTAACTGTTCAATTAGTAGAATATTTCTGCTTCTATACACAGACTGGTCGGGCGTCACTCAATAATTGTGTGAGGATGAATCAGTCCACAGTGTTGTCCTGACCTGCAGTAAGTGCGTTAGGCCATGCACAGTGACGCTATAACCTTGGTACGGTGGTCTACTCTGACACCTCTCCTCCCCCAGGCCACTTCTATTTACTTGGTAATGGTAGGACTATTTTTTATGATAATGAGTTGTCCCCAAGGTTTCCTTTCTCACATGATCCACGGAATACATGATGTCTAGTGCCATCTCGCCGCAGAAAAACACGGTACAGCTAACGGAATAATAGTTTATTTGCGCAATGAATGGCACAGCGCCGCAAATAGGGGGCTTTTGGGGGGGGGGGGGAATACTGTGAAGGCTTCTGAACGACGCATTTCTTTGTGGTGCAAATAAAATAAAAAACCTTTCCACGATGGTGTCAAATTATAATAACGTTTGGTAATGAGTATGGTGTTATCATACACATAACTCACAGAAGCGTTCAACAGTGGAACACAAACCAATAAAGTTGTGAAGAGTTATTTCCTTGAACCCATGTGGTTTCGTTGAAACGTCAATGTTATTCACTCACCATTTCTTTGTGAACTCCAATACCAGTTCCTGGTAAGACGCGATAAACTGAAACTTCGAGGCCTTTTTGCCCACTCGCTGCAATCTTTTCCAAACCGATGTCATGATGTCGTTGAATATATTAACAGAAAGTCACAAACAAACAAAAAAACTCTAAATCAAAGCGCAAACCGAGGCAACGAGACTATTTTCGATCTTTTATTGTGAAGGAGGCTGAGCTGTCATGCGGCTCTCTGTCTCGGTGCCCGTTAGTGATGTACCGCACTGATCACTCGTGCAAGCTCCGACTTGCGACCATGAGCAACAAAAGTTGGTTAACGACCAAATGTCAACATGTAGGACGCGCTACGGAAGGGAAGGCGTTTGCATAATTCACGAATTGTGATCTAATTAAGGCGGAATCGAAATCTGTCAAAGCACGCCCATAAAGCGAGTACACTCAAATAGACAGCTCTATGAGCTAATAGAGAAGCAACAGGAGGCTATGTCTTCATGAGGAATTAGGGAAAATCCAGTCCTCTCGTAGAGTAGCCCAGGCCAGATATCCCAAAGCTTAGTTTACAAGACGGACGTAAGTGACTAGTGGCTCTAGAATTAGTTCGCCCTCCCCTCTCCCAAGTTGGAGAGATAGAGAGAGAGAGAGAGAGAGCAGTATGCAAAGGTTAGCCTGTCTGGCTCTATGCAAAGTTCTTTATCTTAAACGCTCTTTAGGAGCAATGAAGTAACCCATAGACTTTGATCCACTGTATGCCACCGGAGCAGGCTTATCTGAGCAAGCTTTATTCTCCTTGATTGATTACTCCCAGACTTTATGCACTTCACATAGCCCAAACTCACAAGTTCGTAATGCGGTCACTGGAAATACATACAGTAACATTTAAACTTGTTGACACTTTCGCTTGAATTCCATCTTCACTTCCATGAGCTGCTGCTCGTCACTGAGCACCAGAGGTGGCTCATACAGTTAAATAGAGTGCAATAGTTTCCATGGCGAGGACAGACTTCACTTGGCACTGCTAGCGTAGTGTGTGTACGTGTCCAGTGTGTGTGTGTGTGTGTGTGTGTGTGTGTGTGTGTGTGTGTGTGTTTCAAGGAATGGTGGGGTTTTTCCTGGGTGAGTGGAGGTGTATTTTTAGGCAAGAGAGAGTTGGTTGGACGGACATGAGCAGCTGCATGGGAACAGCTCTGTCGTGACTCAGAGATGGCCCAGAAACCAGTTGCGCACACACACACACACACACACACACACACACACACACACATACACACACACACACACACACACACACACACACACACACACACACACACACACACACACACACACACACACACACACACACACACACACACACAGGATTTCTCACCTAACCTGCATTGTAACACCTGCTGCTTAACTGTACTTGTACATGTGAGATTA
>OOFB01028789.1:25470-35967 GCA_900323305.1 Trachyrincus murrayi
TGTGTATGTGTGTGTGTGTGTGTGTGCATGCGTGCATGCATGCACGTGTGTGCGTACATGTGTGAAGTTTTACCACTGGCCATGATGAATAGGTTTTTTGTCACTTCATAACTGAATCTGTTACCATGGCAACCAGAGAGCAGAGGTTGTTGTGGTAGCAGTTTACCTTGCCCTTATCGTCCGGTCCCGGCTGCAGAGAGACTGAGCAAGGAAGGTTGTTGGGAATCTAGAAACAGAAAATGAAAGATATAACATGCGACCCTTAACCTCAATCCTGGTCCCCAGATTACTGTACTACAGAAGCTATATATATATACCACACTAGCTCCACTCTTTCTCTACACCATTTCCTCATGTAAAACCTATACAATGTGTCACAGAAAACACTTTTTATGTCAGCTCTATTTGATAAAAGTCATGATCTCACGGTGTTTCACATTATCCTGGAATGCATTATTCGCTGCATGGGTGATAAGTTCTATTAACGTAATATATATATATATGTGTATATATGTCTATATATATATGTACAGTATATACATATATATATATATATATATACATATATGTGTATATATGTATATATGTGTGGAAGGGCAGGCCTACATGGATGGTGAAAGGGTATGTGTTGTCTCCGGCCTTCTTCATCAGGGTCTCATGCATGAGGGTGAGCGTGGGCTTGTGGCACTCGGGATAGATCTGAATCTGTTTGAACCAGATGTCCTTCCTGAACGACAAGCCAATCACATCCAAGTCCTCGCGGCCGTAGCGGAAGGCGCACGCCAGCTGCATGAACACTGCGACAACAAACCACAACACATGGACTGGTTAATAATAAACCTGTCCGATCATGTGCCTCTGGAGAGGCGAGAGGTTTGAGGTCAGCTTTTCTATCGTTACCTTTCCTGCTCCCAAAGTCTTTCGGGTCCAGCTTCACAACACCCTCTGTAAACATGAGCAACGTAATCATTGATCATATTGATTGATTATACTGCCAATAACACTCTAACCCTAACCCACCCGATGGCTGAGGAAGGACTTTAAATGAGGAACTCACCGACACTGTCGACCTGGGTCACGTGGTCTACAAAGTCTCTCTGTCCCAGGTACAGGGTAAGCTATGGAACACGCTGCAGTCAGGGTCATGTGGACACGGTTTATGTGTAATATACGAACTAATATTCATTCATTCAGACGTCATTCATCGCTTGCTTATTTTCAGTGGCTTCTTTAGTGGTCGATGTTTCAGCATGTTAATCAACAACGAATCAAGGGAAGACAAAGCTTGTGTGACTTGATAGACGTGAAGAGAGGAGAAGAGATGTAAATTCAGGAATACAATACAGTATGTTAGTCATACTTTACGTTATGAAGTATGCCATACTTACTCCTCCATTTCCGCTGGTCTTCTTGTAAACCCTGAGAGTGATAGAACAGAAGCACTTGTCAACGATAGGAAGCAGAAACCTTGTATGTCTAAGAGTCCAGGAGACAACTAAAACAACTAAACACTGCAAGTAAAGGAAAGACAACACTTTAGTGTTGTGACAAAGGTAAGAGTGTACGTGATATAATGTCCAATGATTTTATTCTGCAATCACACATTGTGGCGGATATTGCTTAACCAGTATCAAGTTAAGTTATGGTACAGCAGTCCCAACAGTATATGGTATATGTTGAAACAACCAAAAAGCCATAACTATAGTTTCATGGAGAGAATCATGGCGCTGGTTGTGTGTCAACCCAGCACATGAATAGATGGCATCTGTAAAGTGTTATGAGTGTTATGAGTATTTAATGACTATCATAGTGAGGCAGCTGTATAAAGCGGACAAGGTAACATTATGTCAATGGGAATAAAGTATGTGGATTATCTAAAAAGAAATAATATTGGTGGAGTTGTAGTGTGTTGCTATGATCATGACTGGACTCCTGGCCACCCCACCTGACGGCTACCAGCTAATACCCACTATCCAGCACCTCTACACCACCATGGACATTACTCATCTTCTATAATCTAACAATTACAGTTTACTTCAAATGTTAGCTTGTAATGCTACCATTATGTCTGTCCATTAAGGCAGCCATTGCACTCCTAACCATCCCTAGAAGGATTGATCCCCCACTCTGTGTTCCTTCCCAAGGTTTCTTCCTTGATAATTAAGGGAGTTTTTCCTTGCTCTTTGGAGGGCTAGGGTTAGGGGGGTGTCATAACATGTGCCCTGTGAAGCCCTTTGAGACTGTAACTGTGATTAAGGGCTTTACAAATAAAATGGACTTGACTTGAAATTGACTTGCTCTAACGGTGGATGCTGGAGATGGTCCTGGCAGGGACCAGAAGGACAATAATCCCTCATAGCTGATCCGGTTAGCCGCTACTAAGTGTGGAGCAGCTTTGCCTCCGTTCACCTGGATTGAAAAGCTGCCCGAGGTGTCTGCCAAAGTTCTCGTTGGCCATTTCAAGGTCAGAAGAACCGTTGAGTACATTTGGATTCTGAGCACTGGCTGACCCTGGTGTGACCTGCTGATCTTTAGAGAGGTGAAGGTCACTGATAACATCCTAAAAGTGTTCTCAACTATACATGATTTTAATGATGTTTTTTATTTGTTGTATTTATAGTTTTATAAACTTAGTCAGCAGATGTTGTGATCCTTAAATGGCTTTCAAAAAGGTATGCGGTTTGTACGAAGACAAAACATTTTCTATGTTCCTTTATCTGTGCCCAAATTGCATACAACTTCATCTATTCACGTGCGATTCATATGTTGCATATGACATATGCAACTGTTTTCAATACATTACTGTAGCATCATAGTGAGCCAGCCAGTAATAAGGTAACATCCAAAATGAATCACTTACTTGGCCATTTTGGAAAGTCTCTAAGTAGTTTCTGTTGAAAAACAACAACAAAAAACAACATGATGAACATGATTGTGGTCATTGAAATTGGGAATTGAAAGTGGATGGACAGCCATTGTGACAATCTGATTTCTGTCATGTCAAGCATTTACATGGCCTATCGTTGTGCCTCCAAGATAACCGCGTGTGTAATCTTATTGACTGAGATTACAGCATCGCCGCAAGCTTAAGGTTACTCGCAATCATCCAATCCATGCACGCCTCACAGGGGAATCCTGGCCGGAATTACCTGACACGAAATCATGTCACATTCTGTTCTGCTTCCATGTTACCCAGCTAGCTTTAGTTTATTGAATGTAGCCTTGCCCACGCTGGTGCAAACCGTAACAACATATTGTCAGTTAAGAATAAGTTAGCAAAGCAAGCTACACACTCACTCATGTACTCCCTGTATATCTTGCTGTATTAGGTTTGGTAAACAAGCATTTCAGGTCAACTTCTGATCCATAGCTGGTAGAATGGATAGCACATGAGCGCTAGCACCTTGGAGAGTTCCCTTTCTAAATAGGTCTACTTCCTATATTATGTGCTACATGGTGTCTGTAAAGGTATTTCAAATGTCTGAGCAGACATTAATGAATGAACCAACAGTACAATAATAACATTTTACATGTATATGGTCCGATCTATCTCTTGTACAAAATGTACCTTAATACCTGAAGTTTGTTATGGATAGTTACCTTTTATATACACTTAAAGGATAACTTTGCCAATTTTCAACCTTATCTCCATCTATCCGCATTAGGGATATAGTGTGAGAAATGCCTGTAGTTGTTGCCGATGCTCTCTGTGTCTCTGGGGTGCAGCTCAGCACAAATGCAAAATCTTACCCCAACTCCATCATTTGACGGAGTTGGGGTAAGATTTGAGTTACCGGATGATGCAAAACGTGTCATCCGGCAGACAAAAGTAGCATTCACGTTCCGAAGAGTTTTTCCAATGAATCAAATTATTATTTCCTAAATGTTATAATAGCAAGGCACATCGCAAATTAATAGAGCCCAAAGGGATTTCTAAATTAGCTTTCTTTGTCTGAACATCCAAGAAAAACTATTCATGTTATAAGTAATCTTTGCATTTCTGAAGGTATAAGCAGGAAATATCAGGTATTTTCTCAACATATCTATCTATCTAAACAATAAGTTGAGGCCTACCTGTCAGAAAGGGTTCCTCCGAGTCTTGCAGGATCCAGGTAGGAGTGCAGAGGAAGTCCAGAGTGTACTTTTTCTGTTTTTATACGCCAACGCTCTCTGCTTCTTTCCCACTAAAGCACCTCACTATAGCCACCGCTGTGTGTTGGTGTAATCCAATTAAACAGGCTTTCTTTGGACACAAAGGGTTTAAAAATACTGACCATGTGGATGACAAGGATGAGCATAGCGGGCTACTACTGGGAGACTCTAATCTCTCCAGTACCCCTCAGAAAACTAGGACCAAACTCGGACTAGGATCATCTGGAACGCACATATGGAGCCATGACTCCTTTTTATTTGCTCTGATTTGTGATTGTTTCTATTTTTGGTAATTATTATTATTGTTATTATTATTATTCATTGCTATGGGCGTTTCATTTTCTTTCACTCCAAAGTATTTCGAATCATGTTGCTGGGGATCTGTAGACGCGCGTTACATGGAATGGGTCTCTACTGGAAACAACCTGACCAGCGGAACCACAACAAACGTGATGGCTGATCATTAATCTGGGATCCAGAAGAGGACTGATAACTAAAACCATAGCATCATCTTCCCATTGTCGGTATCCCTCTGTGTGTTGTTGGTGGCTGGTTTAAGCAGCCTCACCTGGTCTGAGTCAGACTGATTAGACTCTGGGGCTGCTGGGTGAGGCTGTACACCTGTGGGGCATTGGCCAATCAAGGCCCACAGGTTAAACCAGCCACCAGCACACACACTCAGGAGGAGCGCTAGCATGTCAGCACGTACCATCTGCTCAAACTATTGCAAACTCTACAATAAACTGGTTCAACCAACATCTGCTTGTGTCCTGCCATTGGAGAAGCCCTGCAAGCCATTGTAGATGGGTGTGGCATGGGGAAACTGCCACACCCTCCTTGGCCAACAGCAAACCTTTCCCGTCCTTAGACAAAGTGTCTGTAAAGGTTTACAATCAAACCCGTGTAGTAGTCTGGCCACTGTACTGAAACCTCCATCTTGCCACTCATGAATGAGTTTATCTTCGGAAGAATATATCCGTAACAAAACAGGAAACACTGCGTAACTCCGCCCCTCACACTTTCTGGTTTCCGGCACAGGCGCTGTGCAAAATCAAAGCAATTTCTTATTGTACCCATACAATACATACAATTGTACGTACAATTTTTCTTTTATTGATAGCTTAGAGCAGATCTGCTAATTATAGCAGGATAGATCCACCGGCTGAGGTGGTTTATCAACAGGCTAAAGTAAGGGCAGTCCGGGTCCGCAGCTGAATCCATCCCCTTCAGCCAGACATATATACATAGACGCAGCATTGGCCTTGTGATTACTGTACTACGATTACTCAGTACTATGATTACTCACTACTATATTACTCAGTATTATGATTACTCAGTCCTATACTCAGTACTATGATTTCTCGGTACACTGTCCAGGGTCCTCTCTGAGATTCTTGATGAGAAGAGGGCTAATAGACCAATAGACTTCTGGCAGATCACATAAGCATCAGAACCCTGGACAGCTCCCCTACTGGGGGTGCATGTCCAAAAGCTGTTCCCTGGATAGCTCCACTACCTGGGGAGAAACCTGTTGACCAGCTCCCTGGATAGCTCCACTACCTGGGGGGAAACCTGTTGACCAGCTCCCTGGATAGCTCCACAACCTGGGGAGAAACCTGTTGACCAGCTCCCTGGATAGCTCCACAACCTGGGGGGAAACCTGCCCAGCAGAACGCTGGATAGCTCCACTACCTGGGGGGAAACCTGCCCAGCAGAACCCTGGATAGCTCCACTACCTGGGGGGAAACCTGCCCAGCAGAACCCTGGATAGCTCCACTACCTGGGGGGATACCTGCCCAGCAGAACCCTGGATAGCTCCACTACCTGGGGGGATACCTGCCCAGCAGAACCCTGGATAGCTCCACTACCTGGGGGGAAACCTGCTGACCAGCTCCCTGGATAGCTCCACTACCTGTATTCATGTATTATATCTTAGAAACAACGGAACCTGGTTGGCAGTACATATGTTTTTCAATGTAATCGTATTGAGAGTGGCATATAATAATTTCAACTTGCCTAAGAAAAGCTTATCTCAGCAATTGAGGAAGACATGAGCTGAGGTTGACGGGATGTGGATATGAACAGCCGATGATGTTTAGGTTCCCAAGTTTAAAGCGCCATCTGCTGATGCAACACCTTCTGTGCACCGTCTTTCTTTCTTCTTTTTTCTTTCTCTTTCGCTTTCCTGGCATTTATTGGCCGTTTGTGAAATATGTTCGGTGCTTTTCACCCGACACTATGCGGTAGGCCTAGGCTTATACGTGAGCAGCAATATGCTTATGGTATGGTCGCGGGTTCGAAACCTCATCACTGCGCACATTGCAACAACATTGGAAAATAACTTATTTTGGGTTGACGTCAGGTGCGCCGCGTGACACACCCTATCTATCCCACGCGGATCGGGGGGGGGGTACACCCGCTCGAGACGAGACTGCTGAGTCGCGTATTCTGCCCGGCAATATGCTCGTCGTCGCACTGTCCGCGCGGTCACTCACTGCAGCACTAGGTTACCGGTCCCGCCTCCCGGTCCCGCCGCAGACTTTACCCGACGCGTGAAGCGAGCCGAGTTTCAAGGTGCAGGGCTGCCGTAGCACGAGAGAGGGGGTTAGCGGCACAACGCTGCTATGGCCGAGTTCGACCCGCCGCGGGGGTTCCCGCGTCTCCGCCGGGCCGCGGTAAGGTCGAGCGAGGATGGATGTTTTCTAAACGGGGCGGGAGGGATGCGGCTGCCGCAGCAGGAGAGCAGAGCGCGCTAGAAGGAGATATGAGTGAGAGAGGCTAGCTTCTTCTGGCTTCCAGTGCCTCGTGCTGCGGCATTGGGGGCTTGCATACGCATGTAAACTAAAATGTGTACATGTTTTAATAGCAACAGTGGTGTATTTATTTCCGTCCAATTAGAATTAAATGAATCTTTAAAAAAAATGAGTTTGTTGCTATTGTAGAACAGAAAGGGCAATGACAAATGCACACGAGCGTGCGTGCGTGCATGCGTGCGACTTTGTGTGTTTCACAGTGGCCATCTGCGGATGCATGTGCATTTCATTGCGTGTTAAAGTTATATAGCGTAATTTCGTATTGTGGAGCCACATATCCAAAGCCTCGGGAGTAGCTTTGTTAAATGCTGACTCCCACAACTGCAGTAAAATAATGCCAAGGCATTTTTTTAAATACTGATCAATATTATTATTGTATTCATTACATGTATTTGTTATGTCAGTGCTTGGAATGTTGTGCTATACTGGAGAGAACCTGCAGATGTCACGTGTTAAGGTTTAAGGTGAACTTTACAGTTCATACTAGGTCTCCTCACTGTAAATTTGCTCATGGTAGTCCTACTGAAGTACCTGTAGATATGTCTCGGAGCATAACATTAACTAGCAGGACAGCTGAGCACAAACATAAACCCAAGCTGGCTTGTAGAGAAGCCAGAGTGGTGTGTGTAGGAGTACATCCTACATACAGCCACATAGAGAGTAATTATATAACATTGGTGTTGGTGTGTTTTCAAGTAGGCCTACAGGTTGACTCATACCACTACATACTACAACAGGCCTTCACCTGCAATATACGTTTCCAAATTGCATTTTGAGTGAGTTCGTGTTTTCTAATGACACTCCACAGTCTCTATATGCACTTGATTTGTGTACCTGGTTTAAATGGTACTTGGTACTTAGGATATGATGATGCAAGATTTTGTGAGTAGAAACACCATCCTGTGAAATAAAACTTATATAAACCAATCTCACAGTATGTACTTAACACATTGATAGGCTTACCAATCATCTATATCTGATAACCTTTTAGTTTGTCATTGTGTTGCATGATTTAAAAGTCTTAAGAGGCTACCACACACACACTAGGTGACCAGTGGATGGAGATCATGTGATTTGGATATGGATGGGTTTAATACCTATTTACATAACTACAGAAACAGTTCTGTAGTTGCACAACAATGTTTTGTTTGTAAAACCTTTTGTAGTTGTAGAAGTGTTATTGTTGCAGAATCATTGAGATGCATTTGTTTTAACTTTAAACAAAAATGACCCATTGAAGTTACTCTTCAAAATATATGCCTGATACAGAAGTAAATAATTCTGTATGAGGCATATCATTTGAATATTCATTATTTTTAATAGTGACAGTGTAAATGAGGAAGAAGGCAGAAAGTGGTGTGTCCGAAAGGATAGAAATGGAGAGAAATCAGTGAAGGGATTGATTGACAGGATGAGTGATGGAGAGAGAGAGAGAAAGAGACAGCTGAGGTGCTGAACACGGCTTGAGTAGGGATTGTCTTTGAGGCTGGCTGCTGATGCTGTAGCAGTGCATGTAGAGACAAGATAGACATCAGCCGAGTTGACACGTCCACAAAACACACTAGCTCTGCTTTCCTTTCCTCTTCCAATCTCTCCCCTCCCAAGAGAAAACTGTCTTCTCCTTCTCCCTTCATTCTCTCCTCTCTTCTATTCCACTTTCTGCTCTTTTTTCTTTTCTCATCTTCTGTTATCTCCTCTCCTCTCTCTTCTATTCTGTTCTCTTTTCCCATCCTGTCTTTTCTCCTCTATTCAATTCTATTGTCTTCTTTTAGACTTCCTTCCCAGGTAACCTGCACCTGATTCTTGTGCTCCGCCCCTCTGACCTGATAAGCCCCGCCCCCAGCCCGTCCTCCAGCACTGACCTGGGCTTCCGCTTCAGTCAGGATGACTTCATGTTGAAGATGCCGGTAAGAAAGGCAGAGAGGGTTTCTGTAAAAAAAATAAAACACAAACAGACCCTTTTCACCAGGGCTCGGGTAGGAGACTGAACTAGTGAAGATAACACACATGGACACACATACATGTGACATACATGAAACACAACCACCTGTGTTTGCCCTGCTGTGACAGCTCTGTGAAAAGGGTCCATGGTGCAATGTGTTATCTTCACTGGTTCACTGACCTATAATTAGTGTTATGACCTACGTTTGTCCCTGTGTTTGTCCTACGATGACACCAGTCTCAGAGGCCTCCCGCCAGGCCCAATCTGAAGGGGACGGCGTCTGCATGGTATGCATGTAACCTCGTTCTCAGGCGTTCTCATCTCACGATGGAATGCCTGCGACGGGGTGCTCCGAGTCTGCGTTCGTGGGGAGAGAGAGGACGGGACTTCCGAGCACGCTTCGGTGGGAGCGATATCCGTTTCAGTTACATGGGTGTAATGGCGAGAGACGAGAGAGAGTGATAGGGATTTCGATAGAGGGATATCCATTTCCGTTTCCCATATTGCTTTGTCAAATTCTTCGGCAAAAAAACTCCATATTTATTTTCCTTGTCTTTGTTGTTGTTATTCTTTTCGTGTTCTTATTCTTCCTGCTCCGGGGACCGCAATTTCCGTGAAGAACAGAAGTTTCGACAGACCAGGATAACACTAAAATGCACGAGCCTCTCTCAGCTTCCCAGGGTATGCATGCCATGCTGTGTTGTCTTGTGTGCACCAGGTGGTGATGCTCCGCTCGGTGGGCGACCTGCTGCGATACATCGAGGAGCACCACCTGACCACGGAGTTCACCGCAAAGGTGGAGTACTGCCAGAGCGACTGGGTCGTCCTGCGCACGGTACGTGGTGCTCTCGACCCCGTGACCTTGACCGTCACAAAATAGGCACCCAAAAGGGGAACCTTCCTTACTCGTCGCTGTCGTGAAGGCGGAGGAGGAGGAGGAAGGGAATGGGAGTCTTTGAGCGGCGAGTAAGGAATGGGAGTCTTAGAGCGGCGAGTCCTGTCTTACTTGTGAGGATGGATAACCATACTGGTAATGGTCCATTAAAGCTTCAGTAAGGGCAGTCTGATAGTCTAGATGGTCTGAAAGACAACATGAAACCCACATGGACTTTTGATGTAGTGAGCTAATGCCCTATGAGGACAGCAGGCAGGCAGGAATAACATTTCAAGCACATATAATATGGATAACATTGGCAGGGCGGTCCTGTAAGTGCTACCGTTATGGCTGATCAAATCCCTAGGGATTAATAGCTCACATCCACCCTACCTTTAGTCCCAGCTGCTAGGAAATGCGTTTTGATGGATAACTGGATTACTTTGCTACCCTTCTAGTGCTGAAGAAGTGAACAATTGACAGGTCAACAAAACATAGGAAACACAGAAACAAAAGCTGTACAAGTTGAGTGTGTGTGTGTGTGTGTGTGTGTGTGTGTGTGTGTGTGTGTGTGTGTGTGTGTGTGTGTGTGTGTGTGTGTGTGTGTGTGTGTGTGTGTGTGTGTGTGTGTGTGTGTGTGTGTGTGTGTGTGTGTGTGTGTGTGTGTGTGTGTGTGTGTCTGTGTGTGTGTGTGTGTATTAAAACTAATAATTTGT
>OOFB01028791.1:9981-22377 GCA_900323305.1 Trachyrincus murrayi
CACCGCCTGCATGCCGGGACGTGTGGACGCTGTGTACACAGGGATGTGATGCACACGCCTTGTGGATGCACACGTGCACACGTATGGACAGATGCACGCACACGCACACACACACACACACACACACACACACACACACACACACACACACCGACATACAAACATACACACATATTCTCAATAACTCACACATGCATTCGCTCTCACTGACACACACACACACACACACACACAGCGTTGACAGTGCAGCTTGCGAGGCCGGTGTGTGTGAGCCTGTGGTGACAGATGGGGTCCTGCTAAGATGTGTCTGCCGGAGGCTGGTTCTCACAAGTCTCTAAAGCGAGGACTCTTTTCCCTTCAACGCTCAGATGTTGTCTCTTTCTTTGATTGGCCGGCTGCGATGATGTACGCAACAACAGAAACAATCAAACTGAATGATGTTCATCTCCAGAGAAGCTCTTGATTTCACTCTTTCAAGATGGAGGTGTGTGTGTGTGTGTGTGTGTGTGTGTGTGAGTGGAAGTGAACACTCACCTGGTGGGGACACACCTGGTGTCCCGGGGAGATGAGAGGGAGCAGAGAGGGAGGGAGGGAGGGAGGGGGGGGATGAAAGGTAGAGAAGTGATTTGGTGGTCTGTGATGGGGCTGGGGGAGCGGTCTCTCTCCGTTACCCAGCCGGACGCTGCAGCTCCCCACGAGGCAACGTGCTGGGGCCTCTGTAGCTGCTGCTGCTGCTGCTGCTGCTGCGGTGGGGTTCACGACGTTGGAAACACTTAAAGCCAGGAAATTAAATTCCACACGAGTCCACCAGTGGTCACTGAATGTCAATTGTCCAATCACATGGCACAAACGCACAGCGTGCTCCTTCGCGTAAAGTTAATCGAAGTTCAACTTTTTCTCTCGCTCCTTTTGCCGCGCAAGCCCAAGTCCAGGCACCGACCCGATCAGTCCCATGATCCTTTGCGGCACGCGTGCGCTACAAAGTCAACGGAGCACGTCGGCTCGCCTCATTAGCGGCGTGCGTGGAGCCGTCTGTCGGGGGAGAATGCGAAGCACAGCCGGCGGTGTCTGGAGTTAGGCTTTCGTCTCCACACCAGGGGGACGTTTTAATACTTCCAGAAACTTCTCAACCCTGTAGAGAGAGGTTTCAGGCCCGCCAAGCATGATGCTGAGTTGGGCTTATAGGAAGCGTGTCGCATGTGTTCCACGATGTGACGTTGATGCTATTCAGTCAGCACGACTCTTTTATCCATGGAGACTTACACAGATGTTTCATTGATGGGCAGGTAGGGGTCATGGCTGTCTACAGGTTAGGCTGCAGTACATTGGTGTTTGAACCCAGAGCCTTTCGGCCAGGAGTCACACACCTGTCCCACCATGGAACAGGATGTGGTACTGGTAGGAAGGAAGGGAAGTAGGTGAGTAGGTATAGGAGCGATGGATAGGTAGGTGAGTAGGTAATCGGGTAGTTATGTATGTAGGTAGGTAGGTAGTTATGTGGGTAGGTAGGCAGAAACACCTAGGAGGAATGTGATTTGGTCATTCAGCCATAGTGGGTGTGGTCTAAGTCGACCCCGCCCCACCTGTGTTTTTATTGGATGGATGGTGTGAGATCTTAAAAACTGTACTAAATCTTTTGGTGGAGAGGTTTTTATTTTGTATTAATTAAAGGCGATCGGATGTATGGATCGGGGCGGGTGAATTGCGTGCCATGCGTTGAGTAGATATCACGACTGTAAAAGTCACCCAGGTGTAAAACAAAAAGTCAAACTTAATTTCTCGTTTTCTTTAACCAATCTTCCTGCGAGGTCGCAGTCGGACACGGCAATAAATATTCACTGGCGGAAAATCATTTCCACCCAGACGGGATTCTCCTCCCCGCCGGTGTCTGCGGCAGCAGCAACAACAACGACATAATAATAATAATAATAATAATAATAATTGTATCCAGAGAGCACCTTTCAATGCACACGGCAAAGTGCGCTTCGCGTCTGAACGAGCCAATCACAGTCAAAGTGGGGTCAAATGGAAAAGGACATGAAAGCATGAAAGGAACAAAAACCAAGTCGCAATCATCAAAGGACAAAGGATGACAAGTAGACGAAGTTCACCAGAAATGATCGTCTCTTTCCATCGGGACAATTACCTCGTAATGATTCACTAAAATGGAAACTGTGAGCGCTGAGTGGGCGCTACATGGCCACCCATGCACGCACAGCGCTCACCAAGCGGTAAGCCACATTATGTATTCAATTCACATTCAAACATCACACGTTTGCGGCTTTTCTATTAACTTAAAGGGCCCCTATTTCACCACCAGGTGTGAGTGTGATTAGCCATTACACGCCGTTTCAAAGTTGTCACGTGGCGTAAAATTGTCTGCGACATAGTGACATCACAAGTGGCCGTGTCCACCCAGATGTGCGACGGATAGGTCAGCCTACCGGCCTACCCGGTGGACTGTACCAACTGGGTGGACACGCCCACTGGGCCGGGTGGGGTTTTTAAACCAGGCTCGTTAGCTCAGTGACCTGAGAGGGGTGTGGTGATCATGTGACGTGCGGTCCGGGTCACTAACGATCCCGTTAAAGCTGTTATCAGCACAGGCAACTTGTACCCAACTAGTCCTATCTTTCAGAGCCGGTGGCTGTGCCTGTGTGTGCATGTGTTGTGTCTTGTGTGTATTTGCTGTGTGTGTGTGTGTGTGTGTGTGTGTGTGCGTGCATGCATTTTATCTTCTACCAATTTCACACTGCACACTGCAGATTAATTTTCAATTATCCTATTAGTATTGGCTCCCCCATACAGGAGCGGCAGAAGTGAACTTGTGAATTCTCTTAAAAGCGTTTCTCCTCTCCATTGTTTCTGGGGAGTGAAGATAATGACTTGCTTGTCCCGAGAGACCGGGGAAAAAAGTTTAAAGCGACAATCGGGGAAAAGCCGCCAACAAAATGGCTGCCTTTTAAAACTCTGAAGCCAAGAGGCCCCTTCCGGAGAGGAACACTTCTATTCATATTCGCTGTTCTTCAACAAAATGGCCCGTTTTTTCAGCACTTGAATGAATGAGTTTGCATTCCAGTGTGCTGCTCTTGTTACGTGTTCTGATGTTCACTATGTCGAGTCACTCAACAATATTTCGCTGATTGTTTGTTTTCAACTCGCTGTCCTCTCATATGTCCTCTCAATGAACACGCATCACTTCCTGTGTATTACAGCATGTCTGAATTACATTACAACAAGTATATACTCCAAGTATACTCAAAGTATTGAAAACCAGACCAAGCCCGCACTGAAATACTCCAACGAAGGCCGACACAACTAGTATTTTTAATCTAATCGTGGGGTTTAAAGTTGAGCAAGTTTAAGGTTGCTAACTTTAATTTAAGAGATTTAACAACCAGAGATCCAGCTAGGGCATTCAACAGAAAGTGTAATATAACTTTTATTCCCTACTGTTAAAGGGCCCATATATTTATTAGCAATTAAAACTATTTATAGGCTGCAAGGAGATCAGGGAGATGGGTAGAAGTTATTAGCATTCTGATTGGCGGTACAAGCATTGTGACTGACTCCTGTATGAGACAGTAGGCATTACGAGCATTCTAAATGGCTATGGTATAGGCATTAGCAGTGTTCTGATTGGCCCCTGTTTGAGGGAATAGACGTTACATTTAGGCCATTTAGCAGACGCTTTTATCCAAAGCGACTTACAAGTACTTAACTATTTCAGGGACATTCCCCTATAGCAACTCAGGGTTAAGTACTTTGCTCGGGGGTACAATGGTGGCAGACCCGGGGATTGAACCGATGACTCTCTGGTGTTCTGTTTGGAAGCACTGTTCCTTACCCACTAGACTACCACCACCCTTGTTATTGGTTGCTATATGAATAAATAGGCTTTTAGTAGTGTTCTGATTGGCTGCTGTATGACGGGATGGGTGTTACCAGCATTCTGATTGGCTGCTGTATGAGGGGATAGGTGTTGCCAGTGTTCTGATAGGCTGATTTATGAGGGAGTAGGCGGTACCAGACTTCTGATTGGCTCCTGTATGAGGGGATATGCTCTACCAGCATTCTGATTGGCTGCCGTGCTAGGTATAAGTGATTTAGGCTGTGGTGTTGAGAGCAGATGGGTACATTGAAGCCGTGGGAAGGCTGTCTGACCTTGGGCCAGACGAATGCAAATGGCCGCCTTTGTAATTTTACAAAGAGCCACAAATCGAAACTGCTGGACGATCATCTGCTTTCTAATTAGGGAAACTATGAGCAGGACGCTCAGTGTCAGATGTCTGATGTGTCGTGTACTGTGGCCAAGTGCTGTCATACAGGAGGGAAGAGGAAGGAGAAAATGTTTTGGAGCAAAACAAAATGGGGGCTGGAACGTTGAAGGTTTTAGTGAGGTATGAGGATCTGTCTGATGAGGATGATGATGGTGATGATGAAGATGATAATGATGATGAGGATGATGATGATGGTGATGATGATGAGTGATGGTCACTATGAAGTAGGGCTTGAAACATCAGTGAGAAAGGAAAACTAGTTTTAGTCCGATACCATACTTTAATGTCCATATACTTCAATGTAATGACCCTACCCTAGACTGTTTAGAATGGTATTTTGAATTATATATCGCCTAGGCCTACAATGAATGGTGATGATGATGATGATGATGATACAGATGAGTGTTAAAAGTGATCAAGAGCGAGAGAGTGAGAAAGAGAGAGAGTGGGAGATAGAGAGTGAGAGAGAGAGAGAGCGAGAGAGAGAGAGCGAGAGAGTGAGAGAGAGAGAGAGAGCGAGAGAGAGCGATAGAAAGACTGAGTGATTCATGTGACAGTGTGTCTATTTAACGCCTCAAAGTGAGCAGTGATCTGCAGAAGCCCTCACATTAACCGCGATATTCTTTAGTAACGCTTCGTTCCTTCAGTAGTGCTTTAACAAACATTTGTGTGTGTGTCTGTTTGCGTGTGTGTGTGTGTGTGTGTGTGTGTGTGAACACACAATTCTATCCACCATGAAGATTTCAGTGCCCTTCACTGTTTTCAATTAACAAGCTATTTTGTTTTACAAGTGAATATCGTCAAACTAAAATCCAAACCTTCATTAACCTTTTTAATTAGGCATACAGTGTATATAGGAACGAAGGAATAATAACGAATCAAGCTGTTACTCTGCGTGCATGGCGTCTCAGACACAAGAACACACAGTTCTTGTATTTAGTGTCAGGCCTATATATCGTACACTTTGAGAGACATATTCGTTTGAGAGAGATTTCATATATTTGGTGTAGGCCTACTTAATACATTATACATAATATACACAGACAGAACACACGGTTATATTTCACTTTGGTGCTATCAGGACTGGCCTCCTTCGCTTCCAGCGAAGCGCTTCTGCCTGGCGAAGCTGGGTTTGGACGTGGTTCTGTGTTCTGTGTGTGCAAGAGACTTTATGTCTGTGTTCATATGGCGTGCAAGTGTAAATGGGAGTGCAGCGTCCGAGGCCTCTGATTGGCTAGTTTACCAGTAGACTAGGGAGAATATTTTTGACCGGTTACGCATTGCGGTCTATAGGTTAATTTGCATACACACACACACACACACACACACACACACACACTCCGCTAACGGGACGGCGGGTTCACACTGGACGTGGATGCGAAAATTTGCGGACAAACAGTGAATTGCCATTGAAGTCCTTTATCATGAAGACCAAAGTGATACTGCTATTGTTTACGTTCATCACAGGCACACTCACGGTAAATGCTATTGGTAACGGATGTTTTAGTGAAGCCAGGAGAGACGGTGACGATGGTTTGATCACCCAGACCCAGGTATTGTCTTCTTGAGCTAGCTAACTAACCAGAAACTATAGCTAGCCACCTAACCAGAAACTATGGCTAGCCACCTAACCAGAACCTATTAAGAAAGTACGTCTTTCCAACATGAGCTTCGACTTAACCGAATATTAAGTGTCATTCCAATTTGCACAAATACTCGTTTGACTCACCAGATATTCTGCTTATATTCATTCAATTCAATTCAAATTCAACAGAATTTCCCTTCAGGTGCTGATAAACTTCTAGCCGTCAGCTCAGCTCTGTGACTGGTCTTGTCAACAAACAAGCAAAGCATCCCTTGTTTTCGTGGATGATGGGCCGGAGACGGCAGTGAAAATGACAGCCTAATCATTTAGTTCACTTTTTGAAAACAATTAAAAACGCGAAGAACGCAAATAGCACAATAAAAAAAAGAAAAGTGTCGGGGCTATCAAAAGCAAAATGAACCGAAACTGACATTCCTACTGCAGACATAGCGAGCGTTGATGTTTCTTGTAAAGGCCAACCCTCTGTGGAAATGTCACCGACGGAGGTGGAGGACACGACGGAGCAGATTCACTGATGCTCCGTCTCCCTTCCTGGCCTGCCCTTCTCTGCAGCTGCCTGCTCTCTGCTCACGTCTCGCTGCGAGGACATGAAACCACCCAGCTGGAGACGACAGACTCTACAACAGGCCCTGTTCACTACTACTGAGGATACACACATATATATTGTTGTTGTTGTTACTACCAGTGTTATTATTATTAGTAGTAGTATTAGTAGTCTTATTATTATTCTTACTAATACATTATTAGTAATCTGATGTTATATTGTTAGTAATAGTGGTAGTAGTAATAGTATTATAGTAGTAGTAGTGCTAGTAGATGTAGAAGTAGTATTAGTGGTATTCATAATAGTAGTAGTAGTAGTAGTAGTAGTAGTAGTAGTCATAGTAATAGTAGTGGTAGTTGGTAGGTGGATAGGTAGGTAGGTAGGTAGGTATGGAGGTTAGGTAAGTAGGTAGGTAGGTATGGAGGTTAGGTATGGAGGTTAGGTAGGTATGGAGGTTAGGTAGGTAGGTAGGTAGGTAGGTATGGAGGTTAGGTAGGTAGGTATGTATGGAGGTGGGTAGGTAGGTAGGTAGGTAGGTATGGAGGTTATGTAGGTAGGTAAGTAGGTATGGAGGTGGGTCAGTTGGGTAGGTAGTAGGGCTGTTCCGATGTATGATGTCATCGGACAATGACAATGTCTGATTGGGCGATGTGACGATGTGAAGAAAACATCGCACAGCCGGTAGGGAGTTGTTCAAAGTCCCTCTCTTCTTCCATGTTCTATAAAAGAGTGTACGTTAGGTTGATTCTCAAAGGAAAGTGTGCTGGTGTTCAGAGCGACCAACAATCAGTGACCAGCCAACACGCTCCGTCAGAACACTCTTTGATCTTCCTCCATCTTAAACCCAGTGCTCTTCTCCACACCAGAATGCCTCGGTATTAGAAACCAGGGTACGGGGGGGGGGGGAAATACTCCTCTTTGAAGATGGAAATGTAATATGAAATGTCCAAATTTGTTTACGCATTCACGGAATTGTGTTCGCCACGTCTCTAAAAGTTGTCGTACCGTTTTCGTACCAAACTTACTTTTTTCAAAGGCGTTTTTTTTTGTATTCATTTTCTTTTTCCGGTTCTGTTGATTGAACGCAGACTTCAGTTCTGTCTCTCGTGCGATTCCTTTCAATTCTGCGCGCCTTCATTCAGTTTGTGCTTATCGGTGTGCCCAGGTCTGCCTCACTCAAAGGCCCTCTTTCAACGCACACAAAACCCCCGGGTCACCCTCCGCTATTAAGCCCTTACAATTCCAGCTTTTCACCCGGGGGTGTCTTCCCTCTGAGGCTAAACCTTTCCACGAGTGAGGGAGAAGGACTTGTCCGGTCTTAACGACAACAACATCCGCTAGGTGAAAGAGATGGGGGTTTAAAACATGCCGGTTACTAAACGGAAAGGTCGTGGCTTCATCCCGCTCTGGGAAAGGAGCCCGGTCTCTAGCGGTGAGACCATTAGTATGGCGCTCACGTGGGGCTGAGGGACCGGGAGCTTTTTAAATTCACTGGCCTCACACGAATGCTTTCAGCACACACCCCCCCACCCACCACCCACCACCACCCACCCACCCACATTATTCGCCCTGACAAGAGAGCAAACACGGTGCATTCAGAGGTCAAGGAAGAGAACATCCCTCTCTCTTTGTTCGAGCCCTTCATGGCGGCTCCTCGTGTAGTTTCATCTCCTCTTCTTCCCCTTGTCGCTCTTTGTGTCTTCTTTCCCGCTGACGTATGTCGCTGGTCGCTTCCCGAGCAGATAGGGCGAGGAGAGAGGGGCGTCTCTGTTGGACGAGGAGACCTTTAATGCGTCGGTCACAGTAAACCGCTCTCCGGTCCCCCCGGAGAGATGCTGGTGGCATCCCGTTGTCTCCTGTCAGCCGGAGGAATGCATCTTCACACGCCGGGGAGAGAGACGCGAGGGACAAACAAGACTGTGGGAAACTAAACTAACAAAACCGTACACCAAAGCAGAGTGTCATTCTTATTCTATTTTTCTCCAGCAAAACGGGGAAAAACTGATGTGTTGTATCTGTAGTGTTGTATCCTTAACTGTAGTGTTGGATCCTAAAAAGCCCCCGCTGTACCCTGTTTGTCCCTCTCTCTCTCTGTCTCTCTCTCTCTCTCTCTCTCTCTCTCTCTATATCTCTCTCTCTCTCTCTCTCACTATCCCTCTGTCTTTCTGTTTCCCTCTCTCCCTCTTTTCCCTCCTTCATTCTCCCTCTCTCTCTCTCCGTCTCCCCCTTCTCTCCACCCCCCCTCCCGGGTGAGTGTGTTAATTCAGTAAGCGGTCTTGGGTCTGAGGCGGTCATGCATAGGCGACCGCTAATGAGCCAGTCACTCTTGATATTTAATTTCCAACGACCTTTAGCGGGCCGAGCTAGCGCGGGGGGGGAAGCCCAGACCTATTGTTGTCAACACTCACCTCCCAACCTCACCCCCACCCTCACACGCACCCCTGTGACTCCCCCTCACCCACCGAGAGCCAGGGTGTTAATTAGGGCACTGGAGAGGACCTGGTTGGGTGAGGGGGTCCAGGGGGGGTCTGAGTCTGGGGTAGGGTGGGTGGTGGTGAACGTCTTTGTTTGACCTTTTTGAAACTGAAACCAAGGAACGGCGTAAACGTAGCGATGACTTTCACTTTGAACGTTGGGATGTTATTCTTACTGGTGTCTAACTTTAATTGTAACCCTAACCCCAACACCCTAACCCCAACACTATCCTCCCCATCGTAACCCTAACCCCAACACCCTAACCCCAACACCATCCTCCCCATCATAACCCTAACCCCAACACCCTAACCCCAACACTATCCTCCCCATCGTAACCCTAACCCCAACACCCTAACCCCAACACTATCCTCCCCATCTTAACACCCTAACCCCAACACTATCCTCCCCATCTTAACAGTATTTTGTGATACTGAACAAACAGTTAGTGTGGTTAAGGAAGTCTGACACCAAACACCACATCATATTTTGTAGTATTTGTTGCTGAGTAGGATGTTGATGCTGAAGTGGTGCTCATTGACATTAGTCTCATATGAATTTTGTGTTTTATGTGGGAATCGGATGACTGTGCCTATTTTCACCATTAAACTGCACATCGCTTAATTAGTTGTAAACAAATTCTTTGCTGCAGTATGTGAACAGATGTGCTGTTGAAGTGTTACTTAACGTTGACACATCATTTGGACGGGTTCCTAAAACCCTGTCAGATTCATTATTTTTCCACATTTCTTCGTTTTTTTCAATCTTTTGTCTGTTAAAGATTCCACTCCTGCTGGTTGTACAAAAGGAACAGGAGGAAACTGTACATTCTGGCAGCTTCTCTGCTCAGAAAGTCTCTCTCTGGTTTCCACCTCATTTGCAACACTCTAAAAATGTCTCTGATAAAATATTAATGTCCGAATCACACCAAGAACTTGCCCTTCGCCTCATCAAATGAAATCAAAGCCTCATTTCCGCACCTCAACTCGAATCCTAACAGAAACAAAATAGCTGAATGACTCCCGTGTTGAATGACTCCCACGTTTGGACAGGCTGTTCCTGGTTCTGATGAGAACGCCACCAGACCGCCGGATCATTGGTCCGACGGGTGGTACACCGTGTACCTCTCACTCAGAACCAGAAACACCTGACAGACCCCCAACGCCAGCCGTCACAGGCTTCTGCCTAATCCTGAAGGTCTCTTGAAAGAGACTGCTTGAACTAATATTCTCAGGCACAGCTAATAGGCTTACCATTAAAAAATCCCCTGGATTTCTGCATGTACTTTAATCCGGCAATTTCCAGGCACATTGAGAGAGATATCAGCCGTTTTGTCCCAACGCGACGACGTGAGGGCCGCTGGAATGACCACCCAGCTTGGGTGTTGCATGTCGTCGGCTGGATCTTTTCTCTGTGAAATTCCTGTGTAACTAGAAGTGTTCCCCTTCGCTTGGTGTTTAACCAGGTGTTTGCCAAGGCATGGGAAAAAGGCGACATTCCGTGACAGCCAGTTAGTCTGCCGGAGCGTGGAGCCGAATCCCCGGGACAGAGCTGACCTTTACGCCCAATCACTGTCTTTCCTTCACCTCCCACTCCTCTGGGCCATAAATCGTACGAGTCTAAAAGTCTAAAATAGAAGTTCTGGGAAATCCGGGAAGTCTCGTTTCTCGTCGACTTCAGAGCTGTGCCTATAACTATTTAATCATTTAGCAGACGCTTTTATCCAAAGCGACTTGCAGTGAATCGATGTCATTAAGGGCATCTTGCTGATGGACTACAGATAGACGGCAGACATTGGGGTTTGAACCCAGAACCTTTCGGCAGGGAGTCGAACACCCTAAAGCATGAGGGTATCCATGCCCATCAGCGCTTCTTGCTTTGGTGTGAAGAAAATGTCCATGACAAGTGCATGGTCACCACAACAACCCCTTGCTAAAATTCACCAATCAAAGTAGGGATGAATTGCACGGTCCAAATTCTTCCATTGTTTTATATTTTTTCCGCAGATGCATATTATTTTTGTTGCCGTTTATTAACCAGTCCATCCTTGATATATGTACAAACCGTGGTATCGCTACGCGTAATACGACAGGTTGAAACCAATATGTGCAAACATTTATGTGGTGAATAAACTAATCCGCCAGCAGACGTGCGCCGTGAAAGTATAAGACGTTCTAAGCTACATACTCCTTCTGATTTTAATCGTCTTTTGATTGCAGCTTCAAAACTTCCAAAAAGGGCCCCGTACTTTCGTAACAAATTAAAAATCAAGACGTCTTATTCTGCCGCCCGCTCCACACATCACATTCTGGTGATCTAGCTATAGGGAAAGGAAGGATTTGAAGATTAAAACAGGGTGTGGGTATGTGGTGACGCGCAGAGACTGAAAAGGGGGTATTAATTTCACTCAAGTGATGTTAATGATGTACAAAGCACTGCTACAAATTGTAATCGAGGAAGCGAGCATCTGTTCTTTGCGTGGCTTTCCGTGAATGCTAATGTCTCGTGATTAGCCGACTGTCAGAAGCAAAGAGAGAGTTATTATTGCAGAGGTTTGGTTGCAGTTTCGGTCCCTCGGCCTGTGACTTCAACCCCTTTGAGATGCAGAATCAAATAGCGCAAACGTTTCCGGCACACTTCTCTACAATTACTGCTGGCACAATATGGCTTCTGCTTTGTGTTTGTTTCTGTTTTTGTTTTCCTCTGCCTGTAGGGCATTTATGATAAAGTTTTGTCCTTTCTCCAAGTCCCTGAATAATAACCGGGGTCTGCTTGCCAAGACAAAAGAAGTGCTACAACCACACTTCTCAGCAGCAGCAGCTTTTATTTTGAAAGATGACGGCTCCGGGAAATTGATCGGAAGATAAAGCTGACCACCGTTCCTGCGGTGGCCTCAGACTCCAGGTTCACCGCAGGAAAAAGGAGCAGCTGGTAGTCTGTTGCTCGCGGAGGGGTCACCTTCCCACGAGGTCGAGAAGCTCTCCCCCGTCGAGACCCAAGTCCTGGCTGCTCCCGGTGCCTCTCCTTAACCCCTCACCCCCTAGCGTCCGGTCACCTCCCAGCCTCCCCTTTCACAGGACATTTTCAGTCCTTCTCTCCACTCAGACGCCCCTGGCGAAGCCAACACCTCCACCGTGTTGATGGCGTTCTGGTTCCCTGCCTGGTACTGGCAGTAGAAGAGGTTTTAGAGGCTGAAGAATAACAGCTCCTAAATCTAACCACCGCCGGCCAACTTACACTCGCTTGTTGTTGGTAGGGCCTCCCAGACCGTATATATCTCTCTCTCTCTCTCTCTCTCTCTCTCTCCTCTCCCCACTCTGTTCTCCCCTCTCTCTCTCTCTATCCCTCTCCCCCTCTCTCTCTTGCTCTATCCCTCTCCCCCTCTCTCTTATCTTTCTATCCCCCTCTCTCCATCTCTCTTCCTCTCTCTATCTCCCCCTCTCTCTCCCTCCCCCTGTCTCTCTCTCTCTCTTTCTCCATCCCTCTCTCTTTCT
>OOFB01028794.1:6213-18810 GCA_900323305.1 Trachyrincus murrayi
CTGACCCAGACACTTTTGTATTATCATTATGTTTTCCAGACACTTGTATTATCAACTTTAATGTTGCTTAATGTTGAGAGAGAGAGAGAGAGAGAGAGAGAGAGAGAGAGAGAGAAGGGGCATTTTGGAAATACAACCATGTCGTTATGTGTCTTATCTTATCTTATCTTACATAAAGGTCTATATGGTATTAAGAAGCTCATCTGCGAAGACAAAAAAAGGCCACATCCTTATTTAAATGTATGTGAATTAATAAACCTGTGTTTGTATGTGTGACTTCAGCCAATGAATCATATTAAAACCAGACTAGAGAATAGAAACAAAAGTTTCACTCAGATCTCAAAGGTCTTCGGCAAACTTCAGGTCGCGGTTGATTCCAGTGTAGTCATTGAGGCTTACACTTTTGTGTTTGGAATCATTCCAGTTGCAGTTGTCTCTTGCTATTTGTCATTTCAAAAAAATCTTTTTTTTCTGCCAATCCATTAGGGATGAAAAGTAACCGTGGATAGTATTCAAGCATTGTGCTTAAGGACAAATTCGAGGCATTGTGTGTGTGAGAGAGTCAACTGTGGGGCGTTTTAATGCATAAAATTGGCTATGAAACGAACAAGACTAAGAGACCATCTTGGCCGAGCAAGGTGCATTTCTGTTTAAAAAAAAACAGCTGTAAGGTGAAATACAGAGAAAGAAGAAAGAATGGCCGTGCATGAGTGTGGTCCATATATTCAGGAATCATATTTGGATGAAATTACAGGAAATAATTAGTATAGGGTTGAAATATTTGACAGATAATGTCAATATTGGAGCCATAATCACAGTCTATAATCCACATTCTTAAATAACCAAGGCCTTTGAGAGTGTAACTGTGGAAAAAAAAGTACTAAATGAATAAACATGGCTTAACTTTCCAAAATAACAGCCATGGGATCTTGTCCAGCTTCCAGCTTCAGTTAATGAGGGCTGGAGAAGGATACTACTCATTTGACCCAAACCTGACTTCCATGACCTGGTTGTAGTGGTGGGAAGTAAGTCCATCATTCATTTATTATACTTCAAAAAATCAACATAGGTAGTGTATCGGAAACACACATGCTTTTTATAGACTCAAGTTCAGTATAGGCTTTGAAGAGGCATTGGGGGAAAAGGCCCATCAGTTGGTTTTATGGCAACAGGACCTTCCTTTCTTTGCCCTGACCTTTGACCTCATGATGACTCCTCTTATCTCTTGCCTATGTCATCATCATCGCAGTGGAGGATGCTAGCACCTCCATTGGTTGCCTCCGTCTCGGAGAGTCTTGCAGACGCTGCTGTGCACCATGATCCATCTTGCAGAGTCTTGCTCTTTTACCGGAGCGACCCCATCTCACTCTCCAGGCCTCTGAGGTCCTCACCACGGGCGGCAGTGTTTGACTTTGCTGCTGGTTGTGATCGTCTGCAGATGAGGACACACAGTGTGGGAGAGGAGATTGTAGGCACTGCAGATGGCTGAGTATATACAGCCCTGTCCTCGCCACCAGTACTGGCTCTGGCCTCCAGGGGGCCCTAAACATACATATACATACTATCTTCACTCTGTTGGTGGTTGTTGGGTGGGGTGGGTTTGCTTCTGCAGTTGTTGAGGGGGGGGGGATATATGAAACTAAACATGTTACCGTTGTGTGTACTCTTTATTACATTAATTGATTGGCAAAAAAAAATACAAGATTACAATTAAAATGAAAATTATTATCTTGGAGGGAGGGGGCCCCGAACCTTTCGCTGGGCCCTAAACAAATTTATTTATTTGGTCGGGCCGGCCCTGCTCACCACTGACAGAGAGACAGTGGCTGGTACTCTTCTTTGGCACCATGGCCTGGCTGTGAGTTTCCCCTTGTGACCAGCCGGACACGTTGATAGGACTAGGAGACGCTTGGTCCAGCTGCGTGCTCTCCAGCTCACAGCCTTCCCCCAGGAGAGGACAACAGGGCAGCCAACACGCCTGCTGCACAGAGGAACCAGAGAGGAGGGGCCGAGTGATGCTGGCCCCCCGAGCCAAAGCCCTTGTTGTCGGGGTGATCCGGGGTGCGCTTTGCAGGGCAGCTGGGCGGACCATACATGTGTATGTAGACAATATCTGGAGCAATTGGCTGAACTCTAGGTTCCGTGATGCTCTGGGGCACGCTGCGTAATCCAGATGCTTGACCGGAGCAGAACTACTTATGTAGCAGGGAAACAGAATTCAGGCCCACTGACTTCTGAAATAAAGCTTCCCCGATACTGAGCCTACCTGTGTAGTCTGTCACTCATTCATACGTGATACAAATGTTACTATTTTAGTTAGTATTTATTAGTATTCGCACACTTCTTGTTGCTTCTGTCTTTAGGAATGAAGAAACAGTTGGTGTGTGTGTGGTTGAGAACGATCCCTTGCTGACGTGATGATGACATCATTTACTTTCAGCCAAAGATATTGTTGACATCCATGTTGGTAGTACGATCTCATTGGATCATACTCTGTTCACTCTGATCGTTTTTCTGTTTTATACTAAATTAATAAATCCAAATAACAGTTATTTCAACAAAAGATTTCTACAAAAATATTTTTTAAAAGCAACTACAGTAGGCCTACATTTAATAAATATTTGCCATGGATAGCTTTCAATTGTGGTGAAAGACAAGACAAGATAACACTTGATAACACAAATGCAGCTGTTACAGCAGCAACAAGTTAATAGAGCATTAACAGAAGATACAAGGAATAATAAGAATAAAGAGTATATAGATTATATATCAGAAATATATAAGCAGTCCAAGGGGGATGTGACATCAGTAGGCATGTGCTTTGTTCACATGGTTCTGACCTTCCTATTCTCGCTGACCCACAGTGAGTAGGCCAGGTAGGTTCAAGTTTGGACAAAAAGAGGAATGTTTCAAGTGCCAGTGTGACACTTGGAACATTCGAAGTCAAGCAGAAGAGCAATGTGGTGATAAGTGGTGTTGCAAGGACCAGATAGTCTGCCTACTAGTCCTGGCAGACTCTCTGACTGTCTGCTTCCTACTGGCTTCAGGGAGGTAGCATCCCCAAGAGCAGAGCTTTTAAACCAATTATAAATTAATTGTCCACATTATTTAATACAAATGATGGATTACATTAATTTTGTTATTATTGATTTATTTGTCCAACATTTTTCAGCATCAATGATTGTTTTTTGTTTTTTTATTTGGCTTTATAGACAAATGCTGCTCATTGGTAACAATTAGACCTTAAGCATTATTACGGCATTATTACAGCTGCTAAAAAATGGGTGGAGAAATAGATTTAAAATACCTGCTGCAACTTCTGTAATATCAAGGCTGAAAATAGCCTCTCATAAAACATAGTCACTATTCAAGATTAAACTTCATAATGCCTATTACAGAGGAAAATCACAGAAATTTATGAATCACCATATGCCCTTTCTGAGTGCATTTCCCACCCAATAGGCCCATCACGGAAGAGGCCAATTGTGCATTTAATTATTGCTCTAAAATATAAACTCATGGTTTAGACAAGGCTGACAATCCAATAACAGGGGCGTATGGTCTTTTTATGCACGTGGCTGTTGTTGACCTGCACAAGAGGAAAGCTTTTAGCATATTCACTGTGATATAAAGAACTTGAGTGCATTGTTCAAATTCACTGTGTGAACGGCAGTATGTGATCGTGCTGACGGGGCAAAGTCTGTTCACCTCGAGGAGCTCTCTTCAACTCTGAATACTGTGTGTGTTGGTGTCCACGATGAGCCTTCTCTTAGAAGCCATAGTTGTTGTTTTTTAATGTTAATGTGCAGAATATTTATCTACTAGTACCATCTTTATATATCTCTTCCACTTCAGAATGTTATGCACATATGATATCCCATTATGGATGGCATGCATCTTATTGTTTAATATAGAATTGTCTTAGGTTTAAAGGTCAATGTGTTGCCTCCAGGGCAGAAAAAGAGATTTGGAAAACGGTAGAGATGAGTGATGAACTATTCTAGTCTATTAGTTAGATGTAGAGTGGTGGACTGCTAGTGCCAAGGAGGCCTTTGTGTGGGTGGGTGTGTGTGTGTGCCCAAGGAAATGATTATCTGTGTGTGTGTGTGTGTGTGTGTGTTAGTGTGTTTGTGTCAGTAAATTATTATTATGTGTGTGTGTGTGTGTGTGTGCGCACACACGCGCGCGTAGGAGTATGTGTGTGCACGTGTGCATGTACTGGGTACTGAGTGCATTTAGGAAAATAACAGTGTTTGAGTGATGAGTGTGATAGAGGCTGATGTCTGCCCAGGGACCATGTGGCTCCAGTAATAAAGACGCTGAGGCTCAGTGTGCCTTAAACGCTGCCTAATCTCTCCCTAAATGGCATACTTGGCTCCTGTTGTGGCAAGTGAAAAACTGTTAGTGTTAGAGACTGCGCACGCTGTGTGGAGATGAAGGGACAGCTTTTGAGTAGCACTCACCGCTCTGTTGGTTTCCAGTTTCTAAATACACTTGATTTTGTTTTTGCTTTTCAGTTAAGATCATGCAACCTAAGTATGCAGAGTGTTTGTCTTGGACTGCCGGTTAATTCTAAACAAATGCACCCACAAACAAATGAAAAAATAAAAACATTGATAAATAAAATGTCATTTATAAACTATTTTATGAATAATTCAAGAATTAAATGAATGTGTTGCAAGCACTGATGTGTATGTACGTGTGTATGAGCAGCACTGATGTGAAGGACAACCAATAGACAATCAAATAATTCTCTAGCTGTGCCTCAATGTTTTCAGCCACAGGTTACTTTAACTGGATTCTCAGGTCACCTCTTTCACCAGCTTCTGACCTTTCTTCAATTAATAGTTTTCCAGAAACCAGCATTTTGTGGTGTTTTCCAAAAGGTGTACGTTGTATCTTTGTGGCCTCTGTGTCATCTTTACTGACCATCATACAATTTAATTGTATGGGGTTGTTTGAAAACTTTGTTATTGTAATTTATTATTGTAACGTGACTATTTTATACTCCTTTTGTGCTCCGTACGAAGGAGGTCAACCTTGATGCCTGAAGGTCAATAAGGGACATTGTGCATGGCTACTGTCTCTGTGCTTGACTTGTTATTGTTATAATTTTTATGTTTGAGAAAGAAGATTCTCCAATCATTCATTCACACACGCACACACACACACACACACACACATACGCGCACACGCATATCCATAATCAATCCATCATCATCCTCCCATCCCCACCCTTCACCAGATGCACACTACGTTTCCCAGTCCACTTATACCAATGCAGTTTGGTCCAGCTCTTGTCGGCAGGGAGAGGGAGACGGAGAGCGGGAGCTGGGATGGATTGTGGAGGAGAGCTGGGTAATTAGCTTACGGCTGACTCAGGCCACTCGCAGCTTTCGGTGTCAGGGCAGGGATGGAGGAGCGCAGGAAGCACATCTCCCTGGGTGTAATAAAGCCTTGCTTTATGGGCCGTTTGTATAGCCGTGCGGATTAAGTTCAAAGAAAGACGGCCCCTCTCTTCTCCTCGCACCTTAAATCCTCCTTCTGTTCAGCTGGATCTGTAGATCTATTGTTGATATAATCCCTGCGCCGCGTAGCCATATCGCCGGTGTCAGCAGATATAGCCCGGCTGTGGGAAGGCTATGGGTGGAACCGGCTGGAAATACATTATTAGGTGGGCAATTACACTTTTTTAGGTTATAATATATGGGCAGGGGCATTCAAAGAACATATTTCTTCCTCATTTTGGTGTGCTCTGCTTTAGCCAAGGCATTGATGTTCCTGGTTCCCTGGGGACTCGATGCTATGGAGAGATGCAGCGCTAGTCGCTGTATGGGCAGAAAATCACCCTCAATCAATAGCACTGCAATGGTTCTAAAATGGGTTTTCTGCAGAAGCTACTTCCAGTATTTATCTCAAGAGAGCGACTCAACTCTGAAATGAATGCGCTGGCATCTCGAGATGGCACGCACACAAACAAAGAAAACAAATGGGACAAAAATGGCAGAAGACATTTCTGGCCTCCAATTTTCACTCACATATAAATAATTTATTTTGTAAAATCTAGAAAATAGTGACATGGTCAAGACCTACTAAAGTAAACTACATTACATATTGTGACAGCGCTGTCCAAAAATATGTACAGTGTTAAATAATTTTCTCCTCCCTCTGTAGGTAGCATGAAAAACAACATTTTTCCAAGCACTAAAAAAAAAAAGAACAGTGCCTTCATCTCCCGTTGGATTTGACATAAGAGTCACAAAAGGAAAGAAAAAATAACAGTAAGGTGAATTGCAACTGTGTTCTGTATGTTTCGTATCGTAGGTTCAGTACGTTTTTTATGTTAAAAACAGATATTTAACAAATACAGTGTCTTCATTGAAGCTGATTTCCAGATGTTGTGAATGGCAGGTCGGTCTAGCTGGCCCTACCAGTTTTAAAGGACTTTACTGATGGCTACCACTGATATTACCTACAATATGTAACCATGTGCATCATGAAACAGCAACAATTCATTTGTTTTTTAATAATGTCCACCTCATAGCGGAGGTTGGAAAGTTCTGGCTTCCACTAAACTATAGGACATGTTTCTGAGCTGCGCTAACGAGTGGGCCTGTTTATAACCCAGCAGAGCCAGGGTGTCATTACACAGATTCTGCAAGGTCTTTACAATGTCATAGTCCAGGCGAAGCCTCCAGCTCTCAGCCGTAGCTCTGGAGTCTCGGGTGGTGGAGTATCTGTAGTTCCACTCGGACAGAGAGCACGCGTCACTGTTTGTGTTCCGTGAGATCCACGACCATACCCTGCTGTCCTTCTTCAGCCCCACAAACCTGTAGATCTCTGAGGCTTTGTCCTCTGGGTTGAAGGCCAGATCCTCGTAGCGTACCAGCAGGTAGCGGCCCCGCAGCCATGCGGGCCTTTGCTGCCCCATCTCCGCGGAGGCTGCCATGTCCTTGCAGGTCCTCGTGATCTGAGACAGGTCCACGTACCGCGGCTGTCGCCTGGTGGCGTTCCATATTTTCCAAGCGCGGAACTGATCGGAGAACGCCATCATCCGTGAGGCCAGGATGGCTCTGGGGTCGCGCACCAGGTGGATGACCTTCAGGTCCAGACGAGGGTCCTCGATTAACGTGCGCAGGTCTCCAATCTCGGGGATGCGCACCGTCTTGATCGCCACATGCCCCTTCGACAGACACGACACGGAGGCAAGGGTAAGGTTCAATGCCCCGCAGTTCTTGGGACACCAGGTTTCGTCCGGCAGCCCGTCGGCCACCGACTCACTTCCGGCTGGGCACACAGGAGGTGTGCAGAGGGCGTGGCTGGAGCTACGTCGGAAGAAGGAGCCTGTGACATACTCCTGTGGCTCGGGGCGGATGTAATTCTCCATGAAGCGAAGGTCGCAGGTGTAGAGGTTCAAGAGAAGGTCCCTGTAAGCGCCCAGAAGTGCTCGCCGATCCAACGTCCGGCGCAGTCTGCTGCTGGTGTTTGTGAAGGCTTGTTGAACATGGTAGAGAGGCTCGAACACATAGAAGATCCCGGGGTGCTGGTTCAGGAGTTGACCAGCGAAGGACGAACCACTGCGTGTGGTCGCAAACAGGAGAATATGTTTCTGGGGCGATTCAACTGGCAACCAGGTGTCTTCACATATGGCTTTCCACCTTGAGTCTTAAAAAAGGAAATACAAATAAAAAGTGAGGTAAAAAAAATTACAAGTCACCAGGCAAGTCCTGGTGACTTTGTAGAACATTGATCTGTTATTGCTATTTCTCAATGAAAGCTGAGACATTACGTGAGACCTTTGCTGATTCTCCCAGTAGCAGACAAGGTTCTGTTGCTGAACTTTTGAAAATCATAGGTCAAGTGTCTTTCAATACGCCATATTTGCTTAAAACATACAGAAATGATCTGATTATGTTGTTTGGGTGATTTGGATGAGGATTGTTAATATTACAGTTTAAAACTATAGTGTACCCCACCCTTTTCAGCATGCTAACTGTATGTATATAGCGTATTCCTCAATGGTGCAATACAACGCTAACTTTGATATGTCCTTTGTAGCACCAATCACTAAATCCCTTTGCGTCAAAAAGTGTTTTTATGTTTGAGGATCTCCTTGGAGACTCTGAATGCAAATGTGTTTATTTGCAGCGTCGTCAGAGTATATTTTCCACAGTTAGATTCTGTACATCATGATTTGGCCATCTTGGATGGTTTCCACGTTCCATAATTAAATGTATATTTAATAAAGTATACATATTATATTTTTTCAATTACTTAAAGTGGTGTCACACAAAAAGAGCAGAGGTTTCAAGATCGTAAAAGTAAAATATTGTCTGACTGACTCATAACTTTAGGATGGACAAAACGTTAACAACCCAACAGAGTCAATACTGCTTAAATAATTTACATTGTAAACCTGCGTGAGGAAGTGGCCTGTCTGTTGGCGGTTACCTAGGGGATTATGAAATGTCTCTAAATATAACACTGATTGCTAATGTGTAATTACTACTGATGAGGGGATGATTGCAAAGGGGGTGTTATTTTTGTCCACAGACGCTCAGTGCCTGCAACCCAGGGTAGCCCTGTAGAAGCGGCTTAATGGAGATACATTGGAAGATAATAGGCAAATAAATCAAAGATATTACAAATCTACATTCTCCCTACTTCACAGTGTAATGGGAATTCCCCTGCTCAATGGTCTGTGATTTGATCTTCTCCGTGTCAGTCTATATGCAGTGCCACAACCTGATTCACCTCAAAGATACCATATGGTTTAGTTAAGCTTTTTAATTGATTGTTTCTGACTGCTGAAACATGTTGCCTCATTCCAAGTGGTGAACCTCATCCCATGAATTCTACTACAATACATTGCCATTTTTTAAATACATAATTATAAAAATGTATACATATATGGCATTTTGTAGATGCCTTCACTCAAAGCTTCTTATAATACTGAGTGCACACATTCTCGGCATGGGTTGCCCCATTGGGAATTTAACCCGTAACCCTGGCAGTGTTAACGCCATACTCTGTCATTACCTCTAGGCTGTCTGGTGTGGCAGTTGAAGGATCCCTGGCAAGGTTCGGGGAGGGTGTCCCTCAGGGTGCGGATGGCGGTGTACTGGACACCCAGGGACGCACACACTAGCAGCAGCACTGTCTTCCAGGAGCACTCCATCCTCCCCCCTTCTCTGGCGCTACACCGTCACACTAACAGCACCAGGCAGGCCAGAAGAAAAGGACAGATGTTGGTTGGGGACAGCAGTGTTCTGCTTCACCCTATCACCAGCCACCCAGACTCACGTCAGTCCACTGGCCATGGACTCTGATGTCTGAGTGGCTCCCATGAAGCAGGTGGTTTTGCTTAAGTGCATCTCCGTTTGAGTGATACTAGAATAGTCTCAGCGTCGGTCTTCACCCCGGCCAGTGTTTTTCTAGGCAGTCTAAGACATGTACAACGTGCTCTTGCGTCTGTCTCTTCATACTTTGTGACTGTCATTTATTTTATTTAGGGAACAGGATTACCTAAATAATGAATCACTTTATATATACACAGAGGCATCCTGTGATAGAGTCAAACAGATACAGAGCAAAGAGCTCTCTATCAGTGTACGGCCAAAGGAAAGCTGTTTTGGCTGGCAATGATTTAAATTCAATTTTATTTAAATTATATATTATAATTAATCATTCATATTTGAACACATCAGATAAATAATAATGTTGTACATTAATTATAATATAATATTTGGCTTTGGCTATCCAACCCAGTATACAGCCCTTTTTTTATATCATGAAATATTTTATACACAATTATATTGTCATTATGTAGCTTCTGCATTTAACTAGGTAATTAAGTCTTTTAGCCCAGTAGCAGTTTGTACTGAAATAACTACAGCTGGCTACAGAACTTTTCTTAATGGATTCACCACAGCCTCTATGCCATTGGGCTTAAAAGAGGAACAAGAGCTGTGATTTTCCAAATGGGTTGTGGAGAAATACCCTGGTCCATTTATCCCTACACAGTGGCATGATGCTGGGTGATCACATGACACCCCCAGGCATCTCAGCATCCCTCAAAATGGCTATCATCATCAAAGCCAAAGGTAAGTATCCATTCATCCGTCTCACTGCCTCACTCCCTCTCTCTCTCTCTCTCTCTCTCTCTCTCTCTCTCTCTATCCCTCTCTGATGTTTATGTGTTATTGGCTGTTTTGATGTTCCATTCATCATAAACAGTGCAAAACAAACCAAAGTCACTTTTGCTTTGAGTGTTAACTTAAAACAACTCTGTTGTTGTGAAAACTACCAAACACGCCAACCACCGTATTACGTAAGACACCAATCACAGCACAAGCACTTTGTTTATTCGGCGTGTATAGTGACACACAACATGCTAAGGAGGATTGTGCCTCATTTTCTGGCCTGAGAGAGAGAGAGAGAGAGAGAGAGAGAGAGGGAGAGAGAGAGAGAGAGAGAGAAGAAACTTTGGCTAAGCAGCTTATATATTCGACACTGAGACAAATCAAATAGAAACCTATTAAATTGTCAAATTGACTTTCCCTCCCCCCTCTCCCCCCTCCAGCAACTGCATAGCTGGCTGACCAGAGCCCCTCCTCGGAGCCCCCCCCACAACAGGTTGTGTGTGAGCCTCCCTGGTCACGGCCGAAGATCCCCAGCGCTTTCCTCCCCTGTGCTCTCGGGACCAGAGACAGATGACAACTTTACGGATTAAAGGAACATGATTCACAAGTCTCCCTTTCCCACACGCCCCCATCCCCCTGCTCTCTCTCTCTCTCTTTGTGTACGAGCGGTAAAGTGAGCCATGTTTTTTTCCCGTCTCATAACCACAGCTGTGAAAGCGGCAGAGATGTCAACAGACGTTACAACAGAGGCTCTCGTTGGCACCTTTGTGAATGCAGTGCTTGCCGCCACCGGATGAAATATCTAAAAGCTTAAGTGATAGAGATAATGGTATTTGTGAGTAGTGCAGAGAGGAAAATTGCCTCTGTGGCAAATACAGCCAACAAACAGAGTTACGGCGGGAAGTAAGTGATGAGGACAGAGCCGCGGAGGTGCAGGTGATACAGGTGATGGAGGATAGTGACCGCACAAGATATGATTCTATTAAACCACCTCTCTGTGATTGAACTTCACTAAGCTGCATGAATACTATCAAATATAACTGTCTATCTATCTAATTATCTATCAATCTAATTATCGATCTATCTATCTATCTATCTATCTATCTATATGTCTATCTATCTAATTATCTATCTATCTATCTATCTATCTATCTATTTTTATCTATCTATCTATCTATCTATCTACACACACACACACACACACACACACACACACACACACACACACACACACACACACGCACGCACACACACACACACACACACACACTCAAACCGTGACATGAGAGAGGAACAAACTGGTGCCAAATGCTTTCTCAGGAACATTAAGTAAAGATACAATCTTAATGGATCCTGATCAGATTTTTTTTTTGTAGTAAGACAGACCCGAAGCAAACCATAGTTACATATCAGAAATACTATAGGCCTACACATACGCCTACCAGACACCCATTTCTGTGACCTATAGTCAAATCAAATAGAAACATAACAAAAAATATTAAGTATTAAGATTAGCTGCTATGTTGGATCTGAGCGCATTTACAAGCGTCACCGAACTCCAGCAAAGTGCTCTTCTCTACTGTACGTGTAGTTTCACTGCACTGTATCAGTGCAACGCCTACCTAATGCACGTGAATAACAGTTCATATCATTTACGAACGAATTTGGTGTGATTCCCCAAAGCAAAATTGAGCGCGCATAAAACCCACAACCGAGCACGGCATTCAGAGGCTTACCATTAATACACGAGTTCAAGTTCCTCGGCGATTCAGGTCAGATGTGTTTAGTTTTCAAAGAATCGTTCCGAGGCAATTGGGGGGTCCTCCCCGCTGTCCGCCCGTTGGCTGCGTCCAACGCGGGAGTGAAACGAACACACAGCAGACAGCGCCGCGCGGGATGCGCGAGGCTGGAGATGAGTGAGCGCGTGACCACAACGCCCCGCACGCCCCCCGCCCCCCCCCCCCCCCCAATGCATTTCTCAAAGCTTATTATTTTTGAGCAGCATAAAACGTTACCTGAAAATGTCTCTTTATTGTACTCCTCTTCAATAACATAGTGGATTCGACAAAATAATGATTCATATACTGAATAGTTGCCTTTAGTTCTAAAATGATATTTCCTTCAAAGATCACAGACTATTTGTTAGGAGCAGGTTCTGTTCTCCTTTTCTTGGCTCGACGGGGATGACAGAAGAGCCTCCACCACGATATTCAGTAGTAGCCATTCCTGGCAGCCCAGGTCATCCCCTCCACGGTTTTTCGGGAAGTAGCCTAGACGTCTCAAATTGGGCAACAATGTCAGAAGACACACACACACACACACACACACACACACACACACACACACACACACACACACACACACACACACACACACACACACACACACACACACACACACACACACACACACACACACACACACACACACACACACACACACACACACACACACA
>OOFB01028794.1:18830-33799 GCA_900323305.1 Trachyrincus murrayi
TCGCCCCCCGCGGGGGGGGGGGGGGGGGGGGGGGGGGGGGGGGGGGGGGATGTAGCCTCCAGGGGTTATTATGGGGTCAGACTTTACCAGTGACAGCTCCATTACTCCTGGGATAGGGTCAATTCTGTTAACAGGGTTTCAGATTTATACCCCTTTGTGACAAAGTCACATTGGCTGTAGTGTGGCTCCCTGGGGACACAGCTGAGAGATTGGCGATTTTTTATTGTATTTTTTAATATTTCTGCTGCATCTCAACATGGAGTATTGTGTGTGGCAAACGACACTGAATTGCATTTGACACACTGCCTTTTACTGACGGAGAACTGGATGAAATGTTAGCTGGGCTAACCTATCTCTTTCTGACCTTATGTGGTTTTGTTGTGGATAACAACACTTAAAACTCACTTAAAAGGTTGAGAAGCCGAAGTATTAAAGACTTTAATTAAAACAAGCAATACAAAAAGCCTGAGCTAGTTTGCAAAAAAGCTGCCCAACTAGACTCAGGATACATCTTTTATGCTCATTTCTGTGGACTACTCCCTTAAATTTTAAACCAATCACAGGCATTGTGTATATATTTCAAACTAATCACATGCATTGTATGTATATGTTCCACACCAATCACATGCATTGTATGTATATGTTCCAAACCACCCCTATTCAAAGGCCGACACCCCACTAATTATATATCAACCTGTGGTACCCAAGATCCATCCTTCTCCTTTACCATATGGCTGTAGATAACCCTTGGCCTTTGTACATTCTTTGAACCTTAGTTTATTACCTTGGTTTACTTCCTTGGCTTATCACCTTGATTTGTCACCTTGGTTTACTTCCTTGGTTTGCCACCTTGGTTTGTCACCTTAGTTTGTCACCTTGGTTTGCCTTTTCCCATACATCCTTCCCGGCACAGAATATCCAACAAGAGACACACCACTCAGTGACTCTGTGTCTTAGCATAGCATATATGGCAATATGTTGCAATATGTTATAGTAAAGTTCTTCCATAGTTTCACCCCTATATTACCCTTAATCTTAGGTCTGTTACACACATCCATTTTTGAGGTCAATGTTATTTATCTGTTTGTGAAGCATCACAATAGATAATCTGTACATGTAACGTTACGCTAAACACTTTTCTTACCCTGTTTTAGTGTAAGGTGGTGAGTATGGTATCCAAACCCAAGTTACCATGTAGCCTGTTTTGTTCACCTAATTTAACCTGAGTAAATGTTCATCTTACAAACAAATCAACATTACCTTGACACAATTTCCGCATTTTACAGCATCCATAACTTAGTTATAGTCTTAAAATAAATCGTTTTCATGAATACATCCACTTAAAACTCAAAACTCTGTTATGTTTTAGACTATACCTTTTAGAGTATAACCCATTTAGACCCAGTGCTTTACTAAGAATCCAGAAAATATGAAACTCTTCTGCAATGGGCAACATCAATCATGCCAGTGATTCTGAAGGATCAATAGACCAAGAGGATCAGAGCGCAAACAACCTTCTGGCCATCTTGTAAAATATTACATACAATGATAACAATA
Source organism: Trachyrincus murrayi (assembly GCA_900323305.1). Taxonomy (NCBI): domain Eukaryota; kingdom Metazoa; phylum Chordata; class Actinopteri; order Gadiformes; family Macrouridae; genus Trachyrincus; species Trachyrincus murrayi. Next base: position 20,388 of record OOFB01028794.1, read on the forward strand.
CGCATAATTATATTCATACTAATATTAATAATAATTGATCATACTTTATAAGCATTTTCCAATCAAAACTACAAAATGCCCTCCAGATACAATATAAGGGTCATTTAAAACAGAACATATACAATAAAGATAGATTTTTAAAAAAGGGATATAGAAAAATTAAGAATTGTTTATTATATTAATAATATGAATAATAATCTCCGTACAGCTGCCGAGGCATGGCCTGGTTCGAAGAGGAAACGGCCTGGTAGTCACTGTTAACCCGGTCGATTTGGTCTGTTCTGGCAGCCGGGAGCCCAGATATGGCCGATGCATCTAGGTTTCGACATGCGGTCCCGGACCAGTCGGGCAGAGATTCATTGGATGCCCCTTTTGTTATTCGAGTATAAACTTGCTAGCCTCAGCGATAGCTGCATACCGAAATGTTCACCAAAGTATTGGCTATCACTTTGTGAAAGGTTTCTTTTTTTCAGTTTGGGACTTTGAGTTTTTCCCCCGAAAAGCGAGGGCGACAGCCAGTGACAAATTATGATACGATAAAGTACAAAATATCAGGAAAATAGGACCCGGGGTGCGTTGTACATCACCAAGACATTTTATAATGTCAATGTTAAATGTTTTAGGCTGTATTATTAATTTAAAGTTTAAGGACGAATGGATGGAGAAAAAAAATACAGAAAAGTACCGGATAAGTAACTGAGAGTAAACAACTTTTAGTCTTCTAAAAAAACCTGAAGATTGTTAAAAAGTCACCTTTGGATTCCAAGCAACAAGGCACTTCCATTCCATTCCGTTCGTACTGTTCACATACTAATACGTTTTTTATTTTATTTACAGTACAGGTTAAGAGATGCACACATTGTACATCAGGTTTTATCTGATTAATCTGATTAATGTGTATCTGAAAATACACAATGTTGTCTACAAGCTGTACTTAGATAATCCTGAACCATCACTACAATATGTTTAAGAAATCAACATATGGGGTCCACCTAAATTTGAATGTTCTGTATTGACCATTGATGAATGTCTGGGTAATTGGTCGCATGCCATTACCCCCAGAAAATAAGCCTTGTTGCTATCTCTGGACCAACAGTGGTTAACTCAATAGTATTCATATTACAACCACTTTTCTTCAGTAGTGGTCCAGTAACACCTGACGTCTGTTCGATATTTCTAGAACAGAATCGAACTGCGTGATATACTAAATTGAGACTCAAAATGTTATCGTAAAAGATTACGATACGTCTACAAACGTAGTGTTTTATAATTGTATTTGTTAGATAGTTGGTTTTATATTGTGTTTATGTTTTTTCAGATGTTTTAATGTTTTTTAAAACATTGAATGTTTTAAATGTTTTTTATGTTTTAATAATGATAATCCTGACCGTAATGATAAAATGTGGTATGTGACTTTGTTACTCAGATAGAGACTGATGTTTTTTTACACGTGTACAATGTGTGCATCTTAACCTGTATTGAGAATACAAAAAAAAATGAGACCAAGGCCTGCACAGTTGAACGTTTTAATAGGACTCTAAAATCAAACGATATGTGAATAAACTACAGAAAATGGTTCACGCTTAGAACAAGGTATACCATAGATAGATAAAAAGGACTCCTGTCAGTAAAGATAATGAGAAAAGGGTGTTCAACAACTTCTACAAAATAAATCCTGAAACTATTGTTGTGTTGTGTTCAGGTATGATGTAGGTGATACGGTTAGAATTTCAAAAGCTATGGCTACATTTCGAAAAGGCTATGACCAGACATTTTACCCATCGGTCCTTGTTACGTGTATGTCTACGATTGGTTCTCTAAAACCAATGCCAAAGAGTTTCATCATGTTTACTACTCACTGTCTTTCCATTGAGAGTCTAGACCAGTGGTTCTCAACTGGTCCAGCCTCAGAACCCACATGTGTCATTAGTCATTAAGTCACCACCTAAAAATAAAACATTTATTTACCAATATTACAGTAATCAACAATGCCTTCATGTTCACAGCAAACAAAAAGCTGGGGCAAACTATTGGGGCTAAACTCAATGAAATAGTAAGCCATTGAAACCTGAATTAACATTGAAACATTAGTAAATTCATGAGCTTCTTTCTAAAGATTAACGTTTGGCATATGCCCTAGCAACCCACTTATGGGTCGCGACCCACCAGTTGAGAATCACTAATCTAGACCCCGACAGAAATGTTAATATACTGCGACCAGAAATGGGAGACCGGAAGTGACAGGACGTGACCAAAACAGAGGGTTTATTTACTACTATTTACTACCTGTTAACGTGTGTAGGGCTTTTCCAAAAGTCGGTAATAACTGACACCACTGCTGTATGTGTATGTGGGAAGTTCCACTGATATACATTTTTGAACAATCTTCAGCTTTAATGTAATTCTCTTAGGCACTTACACAGACAGGTATAAAAGATTGTAGCATCTAGCAGATCTGGGACATAAGTGCTATAGAGTGCTATAGAGACGAGGCAGATTCCCATCCAGAGAACTGTATGCACAATACATAGCAGGCTTCTAGCTCTGCCCCTGAGCACCATCGATCCTGCAGCCTCACTCCCACACACTATAAGGCTTGATTTTTCATCAGTGAGGGTTTTTATTAGGGATGAACTGAATACTCACTCAATATTACTTGCCCACTCTTGACTTTGTACAACCCGGCATGGTATACCCAGGATATACCCTCACACAAAGACACAGACAATTCTACAGCACCATAAGCCCATTGCTAACTGTACCTCTCTCGGACCCACCGTCCGTGTGTCTCTTGTCCGTGTCATATCTTTTTTATGCACGTGATTATCTTGTGGAGCAATGAAGCAATTTCCAAAATCCATCTGTTATTTGAGATCATTTGTCTCCTCCTCTTGCCTTATACTTTTTTATCTGGACCTTCTCAGAAACTTCTGCACCTTCCCCCTTTCCTTTAAGATAGTGACTCCCAGTCAGGTGGTATTGAAAGGTTGATCTGCAGCAAGAGATTTTATTTGTGAAGGAATTGTCACAGATAAAATCTTTGCATACCATTTGAGTGAACAAAGAAAATATCTTTCCCTTCCTTGAAACTCAAGCAAGTGGAAAGAAATCTAATTCCACCCACTGGTACGCCAACAGAGACAGCTAAATTAAATTTAGCAAACAGCCAGCATAGGGCAGCACAGACTTCTCATATTTCTCTCTCATATTTCTCTCTGGTATTACACAATGAACCTTTAAGAACTGCTGCCAAGTTATTGCTGACTATGAAAATAGGAAACAGAAAATACAATATAAAATGTAATAAATATACACACATACAGTATATATTTACTGTATGTAACAACATGGCATGTAACAATATTGTTTCAAAGTATTTCATCTTTTCATTCTCCTTATACATTAAACTCTGAGTAGGTTTATCGCTTGTAATCAGACTTATGTTCCTTGACATTTCATATCCATGTTTCAGTGTAATCCCTCATCTCTCAATGCTATTACTGAGAGGTCACCAGTGAATTAAACACTTGTGACCCCAATCAGCCCTGAGCCTCTGGTTTGGGAGTCTGTTTGACTGTCTGTTATCTTAAAGCCCACTGAGCCCCTGTCCAAGCTCCTCTCCATTATCTCTCTGTTTTCCGCAGATGGCCAATCTTAGGAGAAGGAGAAATATGTGGGATGAATGTGTCCAACCTTTCATGGAACATCCAGATGGCTGACGAGGAGAAGAAGAGAGCTTGGCTCCAACATGGCTGACGAGGAGAAGAAGAGAGCTCGGCTCCAACATGGCTGACGAGGAGAAGAAGAGAGCTCGGCTCTCTTCTTCGTCGGAGTCCATATCGCGCCTGACGAGAACCTCTCTTTTATTCACTTTGGGCTCTTTTGGAGTCGAGTGAAGTGGCCTCCAGCTTTACTGGTATAATGAGAATTATTGAGCAAGCACGAAAGGGTCTGGTAAAAGAAGCGAATAAAGGAAAGAACTGAGGGAAAAGAGAAGGAAGATTATACTAGGTAGGTGCTGAGTGTTTACTCACGTGCACTATCTCCTCGAATCAAAGCCTCATGGGCTGTCATTTTTTTGTGTTTGTAGTGCACGTCGTTCAGTGATTGTTTTTGAATGGAATATCTTGTGAAATATCTTGAATATAGATGGTCTCATTTTGGCGTCCTCTGTCTCCTAAGATCTTTTTTCTATTATTTTAGCTTCAATAACAGAATATTCACATGAATGAATAGGGCTGTTGTCCTGTCGGAGCCTGCGGTGTTCAAGAATATGCATTGCAATAAAGTCGTTGCCTGCATAAGGGTGAGGCAAACAGCTGATGATTGATTAACCTTTTGTGATGTGAAAGGTATCTAATAGTCACACCTCGATGGAATATTTCTCTGACAAGCGGGTAGAGAAAGAATCAATCCAGTCCAAATGGTCCTATGTTTTATTTTCTGAGAGAAAATAAAAGGAGCTTCAAGTTCCAGCAAATTTGGGCAATATTATAAAAAATGATGACTTGGTTTAAGTATTTATTTAGTTTTAGTAAAACTTTAGTAAGACATCATGGACTGACCTACTTAATATACCTCAAATCAAATGCTCATGGAGAGCAAACCAAAACTTCAGCGACGTTGCTGCCTCCTTTCTCCATCCTTGCTCTTTATTCCACCAAATGTTGTCACACTCACAGTGCATGTAGCAGTTGCAGGACTAATGAGTTTGGGAAATTAGGCCCTACACCTAATTTCCTCACAGCCAGCGCAGCTTAGCAACCATAGAGAAGCAGTGAGGAGCCACGCAACAGACTGTCACAGCACAAGTTGGTCTATTGCCCTTCGATGGTTGGGATTTCCATTGTATTAGAAATGGTGCATGTGTGTGTGTGTGTGTGTGTGTGTGTGTGTGAGTGTGTGTGTGTGTTCAGATTATGCAACAAAACGATATATGTGTATAGAGGAAGTGAAGTGAACTAAAAATGCTTTTAATAAACACTTTTTGGCATGAAGGCCCGATAAGACCTTGACGTTTGTTGCTCAGTGCTGTAATATTAATATACACTATGCATATTTCACAACACCACCCACTCATGCACAAACACACACACACACACACACACACACACACACACACAGATGGTCAGAGGGACGCTCTAACAATTAAGAGAACCCATTTGTGCAATCGCTCACTCGGCAGGGAGTGAGGTAGAGAGAGAGAGAGAGAGAGAGAGACATTGGCCCTTCTATCTTCCTCTCCAAGCAAAGACACTTGTTATTGGGCTGATAGCTCTGCTTGCTGACTTGTGGCTGTGCTACATTTGAGCTCCTTCTTAATTACGCATGACAACGTGGAGCAGCTGGTCCGCTCCCATCTGCGTGTCCATCAGTCCACCTTCATCCAGCACCCATCTGCAGCCGGTGACGACGTGTCCTCTCTCTATCTAGAACTCACTCACCAACAATCTCTTTTCCTTGCATGCATTTGTCCATATGAATGAACAGGTGCAAGGGAGAGAAATATCCATAGAACTGAGATCATTATGATCTGAAGGTTTAAATTAGTAGTTCAAATCTCGTTGTAATATGCAGAAATCTTGATATTATCAGTTAGACCTTTATGCAGACATATTCACAATGTTTACTTTCAATTATATCATTGACATCCCTGGAATTATGTTTGTCATTTGCAGATATCTCCCTTCCGAGCCTCCAAGATTTAACAGGACTTGTTATAATGAACACGTTTGAATCCATACACAATTTCTCATCTATATAATATAGACTGATTCACTGAATGAAAGTAAATATCCCAAACTTGTAGATATGCAGTTTTATCAATGAAATCTTAATGAGCCCTGTCTATTTTGTAGACATATTAAGTTCCCGCCAGATTTCAATTTAGCTCTGTGATTTTCTAAAATGGCGCATGCCCTGGTCTCAGCAGTGAGGGTTTTTCTTTCTATTTGTCTACATATGACCTTAAGCAAAACTTCACGCGTGAATGCATACCAGCACAAACCACACTCACACACACGTATGCAGAAGGTAATTTGTTTGACATCACCACACTAATAGGCTACTAATATTCTGTGTAGCAATTGTTGTCATTTGACATTGGCAAAAAAATTAATCTTTTTAAATACACAGTAGACCCATAGCATACAATAATTATAAAATGGCAGTTGCTTTCTGTTCCAAAGTCTCCAAACTATTTTCTTTGTTTTGACAGGAGAGCTGTCAACCCCGTTCTTTCTGTCTCTTGATTGCATCAAGCAATTCCAACTGTTTGGCAGCCTTGTCTGTCATTCGGCACCATTTCACATGCATGAATGCATACAAGCACGCATACCCGCACACCACACACACACACACACACACACACACACACACACACACACACACACACACATGCAGAACATATTGACATCACCACACTAATACATTCAGTGTAACAATTGTTATCATTTGGGATTGGCAAAAAAGAACATCAAAAATATTTTTAAATACACATTAGATCCATATATGATATCCTGTTGAAAAAGTGTTAGGGTTAGTGGGTTAGGGTTAGTTAGGGTTAAAATGTCTTTATAGGGAAATGCACTGGCTGTGTTGCTTTATTAGAATCAAACTGATCATATTCATTATTGCATTGGAACATGAATAAATACACTCTGACTCCTCCCACCCACTCAACGGCTGAAAATAAAGAGCCAATTACACGACTAATTTCATTTTATTTCTCTTTAAAATGTCATAAAGGCATCGTACTTAACATGCATTAGATGCATCATTGGGCGCTAACATTTCACTACAACTGGGATCACCAGCCATGTCTGTGTCCCGATGGACATTGGGCCCTGTACGTTGTGTGCATCTGTACGCATCTGTACGTTTCAAGGCAGCTTGGACCGTCGTAGCCGTTGTAGCCGTCGTAGCCGTCGTAGCCGTCGTAGCCGTCGTAGTCTTCGTAGCCACCATCGTCGGTGTACTCTTTCTTCTTCTTCTACTTCTTCTTCTTCTTCTTCTTCTTCTTCTTCTTCATCGTCCCCGAAGTGGGGACGTCCTGGCCGTCCTGGGATATATTCACTCCATGCCTCGTGCCACCTGGGTGGGACGCAGCCTCGCCCGTAGAGTCCTGAATGAGGCCGGCTTCCGCAGCCGCTCTATCGCGATGCCACTGCACCCGGCTGCCACCACCAGGCGCTTTGTGGCGTACATCACATTCTAACAAGATATCCCCTCCCTGGACACCTTCTTCCCTCAGCTCCGCCCCAGGGCAGAGAACTATGAGGTACTGAAACAGCAGCGTGGGGGAGAAGCAGGAGTAGTTCCCCGTGTGTTTGTCAGAGACAGCTGGAATGACCAGGGAACGGCTTTGGAACGGCATCTCCCGAGATGTACATCTGACCACACTGCGTGCTGCCCTCCCTTGATGCAGGATACTTTGTAGTTGTATTGATCTTTCCCAGCGGTGTCTCCCATCTCTGGCTCTTGTGTTCAGAGGAGCATTTTAGTGCTACTCTGTCCCCCTGTGAGGCATAAATTGTCCTCACATCAGCACTCTCGGCCAGGTTTATATTGTGGAAACGGAGGCAATTTTGACCCTTCATCATGGCGCAATAAAAGAGTCCTGCAGCACGCTGTTGGACACACGGAGCGACGCGCCTCCATCTCTTACCTCCACAGCACCCTGCAGAACCGTCAACAGGGGATCCAGTGACACACTGCTGTCCAGGAAGAGAACAGCCTTGTACGACGGGTGTACTTCATAGTACCAGCGTACCGTGGCACCAGCCAGAGCCCTGGCGCTGCCGTTGCACCGAACATCTGCCCCGCCATGTGCAAACACAGTAATCTCCTCAGACTCGACCTCCTCGCTGCATGCAACCAGCTGTTGTCTGGGCTGGCTGACCAGCGTCTCATTCTGCCAGCACTCTGTCCGGTAAAGACTTGAGTCCCAGGGCTTCAAGTGATGGATCAGCAATCCCAGCAGGAGGTGATGGTCGGTGATGTTGGCACGACCCCAGAGGTCTTCGGGGAAGAAGGAGGCCACCGCACCGGCTGAAGAGTTGACTAGAAGTTGGTCTCCATTGGCGGAAGATCTAAAGACGACCATGTAATCTGCTGCAAAGCAATACCCGATCTCGACGAAACTTCCCTCAGGTTTAAATACAAAAGCTGGCTCCTCTGTGTCTGCCATGTTGAGGAAAAGGAAGAGCAGAAGTGCTGTTCTCCTGATGGCATGTTGTCTCGCTATCCTTGGCCAAGTGCCTGGCTGTACTGATATGTGTGATAGGAGCATGCCCTTACCTGCTCTGAGGTGTTACCTAGTTCCTGCTTGTATCATGCTTCCTGCTTGTATCCTGCTTCTTGCTTGTATCATGGCTTTTGTTTTTTTGTTTTCATATATACTTTCATCTATCATATTTCATATTTAAATCAAAAACACCAAAGACACCACATCCATCTGTCTGATGTAACACACATGTAACTATGCACACTTCATGCATCCATGCATCCATTAGCAGGTATCAAATATAAACAGGAAATTAATAAGTCAACTGAAATGAAGAGACTAACTATGTATGACAGCTATAATCTTGTGGTTGGTGGATGTCATGTCTAGTTGGACTGGTTTGGCTGTGTTGTAGGTGCAGTCTATACCAAAACCCTTTTGTTGTGTAATGATGATTCATACTAGGCCTACATGTTTTGTGTGTTCGGAATTGCATGCAGCCATGCATGTTTCGCAACTGTAAAATGTCCACATGGTACTTTTTAAATGTTTGTAAGTATATCTAAAAGCATGATTTCATCTGAATAATGTTTAACAGAGATCACAAACCCTTGCTTAAAAAGAAAAAATACATATTTACTTCCTCAACAAGTTAAACAATGATAGATAGATAGATAGATAGACAGACAGACAGACAGACAGACAGACAGACAGACAGACAGACAGATAGATAGACAGACAGACAGACAGACAGACAGACAGATAGATAGATAGACAGATAGATAGATAGATAGATAAGCTTCATACTTTTTGTATGAGGCATGAGGTTATTAAAAAGGTTGGAAAATAGGGTTAGTACTGTAATGGCTCCAATGGTTTGCATTACTTCTTGTCTCCACTGTGTAGCGCTATAGGAAAACCAATTGCACATTTACAAAAGAAAAAGAAACCGGTTTCATAAACAAAACGTCACACACCAGTCGCCCTCGACCCCCGCGTAAGTGTGCAACTACTTTCTTTTCTTTTTTGCTACAATGCTGTAGGTGCAGTCACTCCAAGCGCTTATTCTTACGGTCCGTGGGCTAAAAACGTGTCTTCTATTTTGCTACAATGCTGTAGGTGCAGTCACTCCAAGCGCTTATTCTTACGGTCCGTGGGCTAAAAACGTGTCGTCTATGTGGAGGCTGATCACTACTTCCCTGTGCCTACAGTGTCCGCCAGGTACAGCGATTCAAATACATAAGCGGTTATGCACGACGCGATGTGCAGAAGAAAACCGGCATACCGTGGAAGCTCTCTATCTTCTGTCCGTAGACATCCAGAAGATAAGAAAGCTGAAGCGCTGGATCCTGTGCCAAACCCCCGCCTATGTTAACGAGGCAGCCGAGTTGTTGAAGGGAATGGGGGCTTCTGGCCCCGTAGTTGCCCGGGTCCTAGCTCTCTACCCCGAGGCGGTCCTCTGCAACCCTGAGCAAATGCAGGCTCAGAGGGACCTGTGGATGTCGGTGTGTCCGAACCAGAGAGAACTTGTTGGCGTTATTGAAAAATTCCCTGCCTCCTTTTTCACCTGTGCCAGCCACCACACCAACCAACACGACAACATTACATACTTCCGCCACTTGAACCTCAACAAGCGCATCATCACCAAGCTGATGGCCGGCGCTCCCCAGAGCTTCAGCCGACCAGTAGAGGACAACAAGAAGATGATACGCACGCTCCAGACGGCCTACCTCGAGCTGGGCGGAAATGACGCCAATGTGAAAATCTGGCTCCAGAAACTGCTGAGCCAAAACCCCTTCGTCCTCCTCAAAGACCCGGAGATGCTGAGGCAGAATTTCCGGTTCCTGACGGAGAAGGGCTTCACCACCGCCCAGCTCCTGGGCCTCCTCTCCAAGCTCAGGGGCTTCGTCACGGAGCTGAACCCCGACGCCATGCAGCGCACCCTGGCCTTCTCGCAGAGCACCCTGGGCTGCTCCGATGACCAGCTCCGGCGCGTCGTCCTCGTCTGCCCCGCGCTGCTCTACTACTCCGAGGCCGTGCTGGCACAGCGCTTCCAGGGGCTCTCCAGGGCCGGGGTCAGCGTGTCTCAGATCATAGAGGCTCCCACCGTCCTGGAGTTGACCACGGAGATCGTGAACCACCGCATTCAGAGGCTGAAGGCGCACGGTTATGACATCCGGACTGGGAGCCTAGAGGCCCTCGGTGGTACCAAGAAGGACTTTGAAGCGAGCTACGGGAAGCTGCAGCTACGCAGAGAGAGGCCGATGTTCAACCCCGTCGCCCCTTTGAGAACGGATGATTGATAAGTCATGTTGACGGACTAAAATGCGATGCCGTGAATGTAGTCTCAGTATTTATTTGAATCTGTGTGCTCCAGGACAGCTCCAGTGTGATTGTGCGTGTGCCAGCTTATTTTAATATCATCCATATCAACAGTTCATTTGTGAGAATTAAAGAGTCATGTAGCCTATATGGAACTATATATGGGGGGCTTATTATGTGCAGAGGGGGGGAAATAGTTGTTTTGCCAATGTTATGTATATTAGGCATATAGTTAGTAAAGAACTGAAGAGCCCCCTAAAACATGTAACTTGGCCCTTGTGAGGAAGGATCAATGACGGAGGATCTTCCCAGTTAAAATGCAAATGTTAAATATGGCAGTCGGCAACATTTTAACCTCACGTGGAAGAAATGATAGAACTTCAATCATTTAACATCAGTAAATACTAATATTGACTTAAGATTTATGGGGTACGTCTTGTAACTCTTCCCATGATCACGCTTTATTAAACATCAACTCAATGCCTGTCCAGAGGGTCAGACTGAATCTTTTTCAACACCTCGGATAACCCTCTGTCCCCCTCTGTCATGTGACCCTCCGTGGTTGCCTCGCTGTCTTCATTAAGGTCAGTATGCATTCTATTCAATGTCCTCCCAAGACACCTAACATTATTAGCCAATAACAAGATATTGCTTTTACAGAGGATAACTCTCAGGGAAATAGACTAATCTTTTAATTGAAAAAAATAGGATTGGACCACAGATAAATGGTACAGTGTCAAGCATTAGGAAGAATGAGAGCCCATTAAAATGTCAAGGCCGTGATCATAAAACAGACTTGGGCTTGTATGAAAGCATGACATGCAGGTGAGGACATTGGGAAGGGGCCAGAAGGTCAGGTTGAGGGGTGTGGTGTTCATGAAACGGTTCACATCTGAAGAGTAGAAAATTAGTTACCTCAGCTGATGTACTGCTTTGAAGGTTAATTCATTTCTCCTATACTGTGCTTGCAATGTAGGAAATGCAAGCAATGCGCAATCATTTATAATTACGTACTTAGGACTTGACAGAAGAATAGAAAATGTGTTGACATAATGTTATGTAGTAACCAGCATTGATATGTCAGGTATGTGTGACCCCTGCGGTATTATTGATACATCATCATGTAAACACAGTTGTAGTTAAAAAATAAAAATAATTACTGAATTTCCTTGACATATGTCTTACTATTCATTGATTGGAGGCACTTGAAATAGCAGGAAAGGTCTTCTTTCACATGAGCTCATCTTCATTGCAAATGTCTTTCTTATATACTTGGTACTTGTATTTAACACCATTCTCTTCTTGGATTTCACTCGGCACGCCAGGGAATCTGCAGTAATGACACAAAACAAACCGGATCGTTAAGCTCATGAAATAACCTATCTATCTCATATTATTCTATGGTAGCAATTCAATGGTTCGAATGTGTTTTGTGTGAATTCACAATTCATTTGTACAACCCACGGAATTCCACCAATCCCACATGAACATAGAGCATAAAATCTAAATGTTTACTAAGCGACGAGAGGATTGGAAAGGGGACTCATGGATCGTACGTGTCTTGCTTTTTGAAGAGCTGTCTGTCAAACTCGGGGAAGAAAACGTCACAGTCAAAGTTGGCCATGACGTCAGTGAGGTATATCAGGTCGCACCACGGATGCATCATGCCCTCCTGGTTGAAGGGGAAGAAAGAGAAGCATAGACCTTTCAACATAGATGCAGCAGCACGTTCTGTTTTGTGTGCCTCCTTCAATGCCGTCACAATTACAACAAACACCAAAATGAGGCTGAAATGTTTGCACCTGGTAGACCTGGGTGCCGCCGACCACCCAGATGGTTTCTATGATGTCGCTGAGAGGAGGGGAGGAGGCCAGGCGGATAGCCCCCTCAAAGTCCTCACTTAGGAAGTGTGCCTTATCTGGAACTTGGCTACAAGAATAGAGACACTTGGCAGATGTTAAACAGATCGCCTCACATACAAGACATGCTCACTTTCTCTGCATGGGCAGTAGGTGCTGAATAATAGTGTTTTGCTAAACAGAGTTGGCTCTCAAACGATGGCTACAAATATATATAAATAAATGTAAATATGTTTGTTGTTTATTGGTTATGAACATCATAAAATGTGTAAGACTTCTTATGATTCGAGATTCAAGATGTGTATTTGTCACATACATTCACGGGGTGTGCAGTGAAATGAAAAAGTGGCAATGCTCAACAGAAATGTGCAAATGGAAACAAGTATACAGTATTTACATTATAAAAAAATAAAAAACAGTCACAGCACAATATTTATATTTACAATATAAGAGCACTAAAAAATATATCAAATGTGTGTGTGTGAGATGTGTGTGAGATGTGTTGACATAACACATCACACACAAGTGTTGACCATGTAATGAGCAGTGTGTTGTAGTTAAAGAAGAACTCTGAGCGTGAGGGACTATGACATCCTCCGCAGCATTGTGAACTAGTTGAAGTTTGGAGAGGTTGTATTGTGTGTGTGTGTGTGTGTGTGTGTGTGTGTGTGTGTGTGTGTGTGTGTGTGTGTGTGTGTGTGTGTGTGTGTGTGTGTGTGTGTGTGATAACGCAGAGGGAATTAAGAGCTCACCCTAAGGTCTTACTCAAAACCACGTGAAGCACATTCTGCATAGATAGACATTCTACATATGAGTACCAGCAGAGTCTGCCCCACACCAGGAAATTACTCATTCCTGTAGCAGGAAATTTTTTTGAGAAGAGAGTCAGCATTTGAGATTGCAACGGAAGAAACTTTGTAATTTGGATTGCACTCAATTTAGTTCAACATGTGGATAATAGTATAATGCTTCCAAAATCCGAAGTAGATATTCACTTTATTCTGTAG